>CAJQZM010039606.1:15928-26191 GCA_907164665.1 Colias nastes
AAAACAATTATTCAACCATTTGTACCAGGCTAACTTTTGCACAGGTAGCCATCGTCGTGCAGCCATTTACGAAAACCGCCATGCCATACTTTTCGGACGATTCCAAATGGTCGCCATACCGCCGAAAATCTGCAAAAATTTTTTATTTCGCCAAACTTTTTGTACCAGTATTGCATTTGGATTTTTGGAGAGTATTTGATAAAATGTGACCATTATTTGCCATACTTCTAGTAGGGGGAAAAAGTGCTGTCATACTTGAAAAATTAATTTATTATTAATTTATATAAGTGAAGATTTCCAACACCTAGATCTTTGAAATTTTGTATTTATATTCGTTGATCCTCAAACTTACAGGAAAAATAAGTGCCATACTGTTACAAATCGTTTGACTTTCGCTATTTTCCGACGAGTTCGACTAACGCCCACGCGACTAAGCCGCCGGTACCAGCGTTCACACCATCATTTTTAGGGTTCCGTAGCCAAAATGGCAAAAACGGAACCCTTATAGTTTCGTCATGTCCGTCTGTCCGTCTGTCCGTCTGTCCGTCTGTCACAGCCGATTTACTCGGAAACTATAAGTACTACAGTGATGAAATTTGATGGGAATATGTGTTGTATGAACCGCTACAAAAATATGACACTAAATAGTAAAAAAAAGAATTGGGGGTGGGGCCCCCCATACATGTAACTGAGGGATGAAATTTTTTTTTTCGATGTACATACCCGTGTGGGGTATCAATGGAAAGGTCTTTTAAAATGATATAAAGTTTTCTAAAAAACATTTTTCTTAAAGTGAACGGTTTTTGAGATATCAGCTCTCAAAGTCGTAAAAAGTATGTCCCCCCCCCTCTATTTTTATAACTACGGGGTATAAAATTCTAAAAAAAATAGAGGTGATGCATGCTAATTAACTCTTTCAACGATTTTTGGTTTGATCAAAGTATCTCTTATAGTTTTTGAGATAGGTTGATTTAACTGTAATTTATTATATTTGCTGCTACGGAACCCTTTGTGCGCGAGCCCGACTCGCACTTGGCCGGTTTTATTCTTTTTGTCATTGCGTACTAAGAACCCTGTAGAACCGCCATCCTGTTACAAATGACTCGAAATTTTGTGTCAATATCTCCCGGTCTATGAAGTAATTGCTATACTTCAAATCTCGTTCAACTGCAACTTAAATAAAGAAAACTTTGCAAAGAGCTTTCTTTTATTTCTAAAACTCCAAACTTTACCTCGCGTTATATCGTTACCATAATTGGAGTTTCTAAAACTCAAATAGACATACAAATAACAGATGAGCTATAAAACAACCATTACATTTACTTTATAAATGAGTTCAATTGCTTTTTTAAACCGTGCATTAATGATACTATACCTAAATGTTACGAACTTATACCACAGTATAGTTAATAGTACAGTCTTATACTACATTTTAAATGTTTTCAAGATAAGACTCGTAATACTTAACTATTTTCTAGGAGCTGCTGACAATTTATCCAATCGAATCTAACTAAATTTATCGAATATTGTATTTCCAAGTGCAATAAATTTGTCGGGAAGGAAAGCATAAAATATTAACCACCTATAACCAAACAAAAAGGAAAGTCTGATGATAATAAAATGCAGTAAATTATACCCATATTAGGAGATATCTAGTGCTAATATTATTATCTACTATTCAGTATTTGCATAATACAGACACCGATTATTGAATAATTACTACATAACTACAGCATATATTCATTAGCTCTTAGTAGTTGATGAAGCGTCATATCACATACATTAATTTAATAGCTTTTTTACGACTGATAAATAATGGACCTCATAAAAATTACCAATAAAATAACTGTAAAAACTGATTTGTACTTAACGTACCTATCATAAAAATAGTAGATATATAAATCTGACACAGTTAGATAAAAACTTCCTGGAAGAGTTTTACGTACATAGTAACTATTTGATAATCTGTGGTTACATTTATGACGTATTAAGATTAACACCGCCAATTATTATTGCTCTGCTCCTATTGGTCTTAGCGTGATGACATGTAGCCTATAGGCTATAAGCCTTCCTCGATACATAAAAACAAAAATAAATAAATATTCAGGACAATTTTCACACACGACACGATCTGATCCCATACTAAGCTTTCGCTTATGTTATGGAAACCAGATGGCTGATAAACATACATATATATAATTTTAAATAAATACTTATATAGATAATTAACATCCAGACACAGAGCAAACATCTATGTTCATCACACAAATATTAGCCCCGCGTGGGAATCGAACCCACGACCTCTGGCTTGGAAGGCAGGCCCACTACCAACCAAGCCAACCGGTCAGTCAGTCAGTCAACATAGACTATCTAACACCACAATATACAGATACATACAGTAAGGAAACTTCATACAAAACGTCCGAAATGGCTCACGCACACAAGCAAGCGTGTTTACGAGTATCCTAAAGGCTGGTTCACACTTTGATTAGTGTGAGTGCAGGTGATTAGTGCGAGTGCAGGTGTGTAGTGCGAGTAGTGTCCAATTCAACTGCGAGTGCAGGTGATTAGTGGGAGTGCAGGTCAATGGTGCAATTCGCGACGCTACACACTACGCTAAACACTAAACACTAAACACTCGTGTCCAGACGTGTTTAGGCAGGCACACTGCGAGTGAGGGGGAAGGGAGGGCGCGCGGGACGTGGCTACTCGCAGTCCACTCGCAAAAAAATAGAACACGCTTCTATTCACTTTACTACACAGCCTACTAAACACTTGCACTAAACAGTCGCTGTCCACACGTAGTTACTAAACACCTGCACTAATCACCTGCACTCGCACTAATCAAAGTGTGAACCAGCCATAAGGGTATTGAGGGGGATCCACAGATCTAGCACTAGTAGATATGCAATGCTATGGTGAAACGAGATAGATAGCTACGCTTTCATTATGTGAGTGAAGGGGATGTAGATACGTTTTTTTTTGTCCTTATCTGCGTGGCCACTTTTTAGATGGCCTACTGTCAAAACTGGGCCAAACAAACAAAGCAGATCTGATATTTAATTAGTTTTCTTGTGTCTACTGTTCTTTTTGGTGATAAATACATTTGGAAGTTAATTATAAAAGTGTTCTGAATGTCCTACGTGTACTGAGTGTTTATAATTATGGGTGGTTGCAGCGTATTAGGCTATAACAGCCGCACGGAAACAAACGCCGATGGAATTTCGTTTCATTCGTAAGTAAACAATTAAATATAGATACATAATATCAGAATCATTATAATTGACTGTTTCCTATCAACTGATCATTCTTATTGTTAATATTTCGTGGTAGTTTTAGGTTTTAAGTGTAAGATAACCTCAATCACAATGTTGCCTGCAAATGGGAAAAAAAGTCCACAAAATTGCAAAAAAATGTTTGTCCAATAGTTTTCCAACGTATTCTGGCATTCGTAAAATATGGATTGATGCTAGTCGGTAAAATTGGGTACCATCTAAAAAGCGAGAATATGTTCAAAGAATTTTAACGCAATTTTTTTGTTTGCAAACCTAAATTATCTCTCCTTCAGTCAAATGCTACGCCAACAATAAGCATGAATGTAATTACTTATCTACATTTTAAGAAGTTGATTTTAAATCACAATCAAATTCCATTGTTAGATTTCCCTATAACCCTAAGATAGATTACATATTTTCATATGCGTTTATTAAACTTTGTTACATATTAAATTGCTTTTTACATTAACTCTCTAGTAAAATAAAAGTAAAATATAAATCTAAGAATTTATATTTTTTTAGTTTGAATCTGTGCAGTCAGTATCGGCAACACAAAATGATGATCCAAATTCCAATACCGTCAACGAGCTATAGAGGAGTTAAAAGGAATAGACAGAAATCAAATGATTAAAATGTGTCCCCAGGTGCTAAAACTCGAAACCTGGTTTGTACTAAAAAATACATCTTAATTAATAAAAATAACAAGTTATTTGGTAATACATACTTAATAATGGATAAAAAATTATAACCGGAGTAAATAAGGCATTAATTCCATTTTATTTTCCATTAATTGTTAGCATTTCTCTTTAAAAAATGTTTTTATTTCTAAAAGCAGAGTTGTTTTGATGCCATAGTTTCAAATTTAATATATTGAAGTATTTTTATTTCTAATTATTTGCTATATATGTATATTAATGTTATACTTTGATACCAATATATTGGTATTAAAATAATTAATATAATGGCCTTGACACAAAAAATATTTTATATTCTTAAATTTATTTTTTCAGTTGCAGAAGCAAAAACAGATATCAGCTAATCGTCTTAAGAAATTGCTTGTTAAATGCTTATAAATATGGAAGAAACAGAAGTTCTCCGCAGCATCGAAAACGGAAATAAAGATTTTCTAAAACTCAAGGAAACGATATTCAAGCCAATTACGCAACTTTTCCTTATATCTAACTTTTATAAGCCCAAAAGCGTACGTTTACGTACGAAAAACATTCGACATCGGGCTATGTAGATTTTGTACCTACTTGATTTTTATGTTCCAATATTTGTAATCGGCCCTTAGCACAGAAATTTATACATATTGTGTAAAATAACCTATGATAATAAAACACATTGAAACTGTATCTGAATTTAATATTCCTTTATTTGTGGTCTTCCCTTCTCGAATGTATATTATGTATATAAAAACTACTAAAGGTAAATTTTCATTAAAAATACGTCCTCAAATTCACCTAATATTATTTATATATTACACTGAATTGTAATAAATAATTAATGTTAGAGTGAATTTGAGGACGTATTTTTAATGAAAATTTTCCCTAAAATGTAGGAATGTTTATAAAATGGCAACACTCGAAGATAGAGCGAAATGCACTGAGGTGGCCACGCATGTTCGGAATCTAGTAGTGCTAGATCTGTGGGGGGATCGATAGTAGCGGGTGACACATCCACAGATTTTGAATGACAAAGATACATAGTATAGAAAAAAGTTTGTATGTGTTGGTAATATTTTCGATGTGTGAAAAAAAGTGATGTCAATGATACACTTCACATTAAATAAATATCGATTGTTTCAGTTTGTAGCCCCTTCAATAAATATATTTGTGAATACCGTATCTGACTACAAGTTAAAAAGAGACTATTTTTTAATTTCTATAGATATGGCAGCATGAGTTTTAAATTATGTTGACATATTTTCTACCAAAATGATAGCTACAAATAGTCACTATTAGGAGTCCAGTCTGTTTAAAGATCGCATCTATTTTTTACGCAATCTAGAAGAGCACAAAAATCTAAAAAAATGTAAACCTTAAAACAATCTTGTTTAAATTTATGTGCATAATTACGTAAATATTAGGGAAGAAAAAAAAATTGGTTGTCTGTAAAGTCGGTTTACTGACGATAGTTGAACGTGACAACGTCCGATTGTGCTTCTTTGTCGCTTGTTCCGCGCTCTCACTTGCACTTCAAGCCTTACATGGAACGCCTCAGAGCGAGGTAACGCCGCATGAGTCATGTTTTTTCGTGCGTGCAGCCGGCTCAATCGAATTATAAGACGTCACGTCAAAAGATAGATATTATAATTATTGTATTTTTATCGATACGTGACGTCACCACTTTGTCAAGCACTAAGCCTGTCAAACTATTTTCTTTTTCATCCTAAAACAAAAAGGTAGAGGTTCTATGCTCGTATAATAATAATTTTAATTTATTTTTGCATATTTTGTGTTTTTTAATTTAATTTAATTTATCGTTTTAAAAATAATTTAGTAGGTATACCTACATACAAGTATTGTAAATTCTGGTTTAAAATAATTATTATTGAATATATGTATAATACAAATATCAAGCATTATAAATAATTTAGGTACATTAAATAGCCTTCGACGTCCATGACAAAACAAGATTTCGAAATATAGCACTGATAAAAACGTATTTACTTTTACAAGGTGTATTAGTTCGGATTGTTTCTTCTTGTAAATTCATATTTAGGCTACACCATTTTTGTATTTTAACGGGCTTTAATCTCAAAATTACCACAAAATCAACTGTGAAAAAAAAGCAAACAGAAATATACAGGCCGAATTGATAACCTCCTCCTTTATTTTTGAAGTCGGTTAAATATCAAAAAGGTAACAGCCCTATAGCTATAACAGTGCTTACGTCATAATTTCATCGCAGGGGCTTAGTTTCCTAACTGTATATGTACGTATATATCTGTCAACTGTGCTAACACTGAAATGAAATTTCAAATCGAACCCATGGTTGCTGATATTATCGCATTAAAGCAAACAAACTCTGTTTTATAATATGAGTATAACTGATAAACCAAAGACCATTCTAAAACCGTTTCTATAGATAAACCAAACACCATTTTAAAACTGAAGACAAGATATGATTACTTACTCAAAATTTTATCGTTATCGTTCTGGTTAAACCCAACCTTGAGAATATAATATACGCAATTCCTCATATACACAACGATTACCGTCTGTGCATCAAACAGCTAAATTTAAACCACATCAGATTTGCTTACGTTCCCCGATATTAACCAATAGAGCATAAGACAGTTGAGAAAGCAGAATCGACATGTTTATATTACATGTACAAATATTTAACGATTTCTGTTGTATTGTATTGTGTAGGTATGTTATCTTATTTGGATAATGTGTCTCGAAAATTAAGATTTTACAGGTAAGGAATGCTCTATTAAAAACCAATACTTTCGTTGAAAAAAGTTCTTGAGAAATTACTAGCTACAGGTACTTAGTAGTAGTAATAAATAAAACATATTTTGTTCTATTGTCTCTTACGGATAGGATGATAGGATGCATTTTACTTGTAAAAAACGCACTTTAATCCTAAAGAGAGATCTCCCTTCTACCAATATTGTATATCCAGCATAAATCTGAAATACCTGTTAAATCACATTAAAAATATATCATATCTCAAGTGCGTAAACTATGTACATTACCCATTACGTAATATATTTCAACATCAGATTCAAATGATTATCTATGACTTCATTTTTTAATCTGTGGCGTCATCCTTGTGACGTCTGCCGTCAGCTGTTAACGCAAAATTAATGTCACTTAAAAAAGCAGCTGTCCGCTTGGCTTCACTGACGTAATGTAGAAACAGATACAATGTTTTGATAAATCCTAATTGGTTGTTAAATATTAATTGAATTTAAAATTACGTAATTTATGTGTTTATATAAATAAATAAACTTTAATTATTATTTGAAAATAAATAAAAGTTCACTTTCCATACATATTAAATAGAAGGTATTTTTTTGTTTAGTTTAAAATGTTGCTTGTACGTCATTATTTTAATATTTCAATACGAATTTTCGGTCATAATCATAAAATTTAAACCACATTTAAACGATACATTTTTATTAAAATTGGTGTTAATCCTTCTTTAGTTTATCAACGATTTCATGGAAAAAACTTGATTATAACAAAACATTAATGGAAATCTACTTTAATGATAGTAATGTAAAAAACAAACAATTATCAAGTAGCTCTACCTTTTAATAACAAGAAAATCTTCTTGTAGACCCCTTTTAGAGCATTACAAAGGAAAATTCTGCGAACTTTTAAACTTATAAGACGAATTAGAATTAAAGAATATCCCATTTTCATTAAGTTTAACATGGCTTTAATTATTTATTTAAGTTTACATAATACACATTAACATTACATTATCCAAATTCGATAGTGGTATTATTCATTTATAATTTTATAATATTATATTGGGTATGTACCTACATTGGAAAGAAAAATCCATTTTAAAAATATTTATTTTCATAGCATATTACAAACAAAGTTAATCACGTGATTTCAAACATAATATTTTACTTTGATCGTGTTCAAAATTAAATATGAACACTAAAGTATATTTTATACATGACTATACTTTTAACTTTTGAAATATCTGACTTCTGTTGAAAAGTTATAAAAATAATCTCAAGCCACTAAGAACAAATTACCAAGGAATCAATCTTTGTTAAACAGTCTATTATATATGTACTTTGTAACTATTACTTTGTAAATAATCTAAATATTTATGTGTAATAAATGGATGGTAATTTAATTAAATTTTAAATTTACTTGTTGGTAAGCCTTACATCAGCAAAATTGACAAAAAATATGTATTCAGTTAATAATAATAGGCTCTCTAATCGCACAGCTCAAACCACTGGACGGATCGGGCAGAAATTTGGCATGCAGGTAGGATTAGGACGTAGGCTTCCCCTGATTTTGATAAATCAACCCCCAAGGCGATAAAATAAAGGACGAAATGTTGTACCATGAAAATGTATCTTTTCCATGCAGGTGAAGCTGCAGGCAACAGCTAGTGGTTAAACAATGATAAAAACGAATAGCTTTTGAGATAAATAGTAACAAACAAATACCTTTTCTCTATAATTTTGGAACTTACCTGTAGCGACCAAAAAATATAATTCGATAAAATTGTTTTGTTATAACAATACCTATACCAAAAAGAAACATACTTTTAATATCCATGCGATTATATTAATTCGTATGAATATAATATTAGATTATTGACATTCCTCTGATAAATTATTTTTATCAATTGATAATATTAATTGAAAGGCTTCTGTAAATTAATAATAAGATAGGAACAGCGCGATAAAGCACGAACGAATTTGTATATCATATCAAAACAATCAACAAATTAAAAAATAAAATAATTAAAGAAGTCGTAGAAAATATAAATGGGAAAGAAGTGTAATGAACGAAGAGCTCAAAAATAGGCTTAATCGATAAATATATTATGCTATTTATGTCAATTATTATCTAACGATATTAGGTATCTATAATACTGTAAATCCACATCAGCTTCAATTATACTTAAATTTAAACATACATAAAGTAAAATTTCAGAATAACCTTTTCATAATATTTCAAAGGCTATATGTAATTTGAAAATTCAAATATGTTCAACGACTTATGCTGACCGTACTTATGATGATCTCGAAGTTTCGAAGGAATAAAACTTCCGCGAAAGTATTATTCCTTCGAAACTTCGAGAATAAATTATTAATGAGGGTAGGATAATATGCACGATGGATTCATTGGATAATCTCTTCTATAGAATAAAAGTAAATCAAAGTACCGTTTCTTTTTGATTCAATAAGAAAAAAATATTTCTTTAATAAGTTTAACTTTTATATATAAAACATGTAGGTTTATTGTTGTTGTTCGTCCGTTCGTTCAAGCGTTACGTTGTGGAAATTTTTACTTATAAAACGAAACACCTGTCAGTAAACACGCTCGCAATAATAATTCAAAATATCGGCTTGAAAAAGTACCTATTAGTTAGATTTTATCTTACCATCTCTAATTTAGTACAAGCTGTACACAGTCCTGTCTTCAAGCAAAGTTTTTTTTAGCCCTTAGGTGTTAATTTTGTGTAAGCTAATTGTCTAGCGCAAATTTCCTTAATATTCATAAGATTGTTCTCCCGACAATAAAGAATTATCGAATCAGTCCAGCCGTTCGCGCTTGATACCAAGGAAAATATAGATCTTAATAGATAGATTATAATAGAGATTATAGATTAAACAGATACATAATTAATTATATATTTTTTTCTAAACTATTATTCATTTCAACATTTTAATACTCAGAAACTAGAACACAAACGAAGTAGAGTCGACAACACATACGTTTAAAAATTTAAATCGTTTAAATGAAACACGCGTCTAATATTGACTCTTTTAAAGTGTTTTGTCGTGTCATTAAATAAATGAATAATTAATTAGACACCGTCTAGCGTTCGCACTTGAAAATAAAATACTAAAACTCTTAATTTTAAAATAGTGTTTACTCCGCACTTTAAATTTACGGGGAACTTAAAAGGCGACTGTATTTTTTTGAAGGCATTATGCTATTTCTAGAGGTTTTTTTTATAGCCTTCAGTCTTTATCTAACTTTAATTCAGATAAAATATATAGTAGTTATAGTATTATTGTACTAATATATATTGTACTTATAAACATGCATGTTTGTATGATAGCCACCGATCGAATCTGTGTGTAAAATTTGCAGAGACCGGTAATAGTCTGGCTCTACATTTACATCCAGACATACAAATAAGTATTTCAAAATATTCTAAATTAATTCTAAATATAAAGTTTTACGTTGAATCGTTTCCTCTAGGATCATCATACATAAAAGATTGTACGGTGCAACCGTACAAAGCGCATCATCATCATTTTTTGTAT
>CAJQZM010039606.1:31191-44383 GCA_907164665.1 Colias nastes
AGTTTTATTAGTAGCAGCAGCATCCCCAGGTGTACGAACTGTACAAAGATAATTTTTTAAATAGATGAATACAAATACGAGAAAAATAGTGAGAAAATCTCAAAAAGTTACCCGTGTCTTCCGCAATTAGCTTCCCATATTTCTGGAAATTACTTACGAGTCAATAAGCAATTAAGGAATACCTTATTCTCGTATGACAATCTGCCCCCCTATGCAAGTGGCTTTCTGTTAGCGTAGCGTTCAATAGAATAGACTACGAATGTATGAGATTGACGTAAGCTGTAGATAAACGTATCTACAGGTTACGTCAATCTCATACATTCGTAGTCTATTCTATTGAACGCTACGCAACAGAAAGTCACTTGCATAGGGGGGCAGAAGATATAACTATTTAAGTAAAAGGTAGCTTTCGAAGATTTATATGACAAATACCTTACTATAATATGATGGGCCCCCTTCACAATGCGTTGGGCGAGTGTTGGGCGAGTAGAGGCAATCACGATCGTAATGGCGGCAAACATTGACTAACATTTGTTGGGCCAACGCTGCCCATTGTGAACAGGGCCCATTAGATTTCTTTATATCAAGATATAATACGGATAAATAAAGAAGAACAGAGTCCATTTAGGAGCCATCGAGAACATTCCCACTTACAAACGTCACTGAAAGTTGGCAGCATTGTTTATATACAGCAGACCATTAATGTTGTTAAGCGTATCACAACATTGTTTTATTTCGCTTCCACGAGGCCTGTTTCGTTTATTTAGCAGTTATGGGTTGAATTAAATTTAAAACTTTATTGGCATAACACTGTTAGTAATTATAGTTCACCAAATCTATGGAACATCGTTTTATAATGAAATGACTCTGAAAATTGTGTGAATTTAGAGTGAGTAGACAATACACTTACCTAAAACATAAACAAGAAGGAGAAAATACAAGGTAAAAACTCGGAATCCGTTATTTTGTGCAAAATTTACAAGCAACATTTGTACCAACAAAACCTTTTTTATCTCGATTAAATAGTTCATAGCCCCTCGATATTACGATTCACTCGATTAATAGATGAATTGAGGGACCCAAATACCAGACCCCTTTTCGTCGTTTCATTTATTTTTTGCAGAAAGAGCGCCAAAATGCCTTCAAGTTAACGACACGAATGTCTGTCAACTTTGTCCTTATCTCCAAAAGTAAAATAGGACAGACTTCCTTACGCGTTTTATCTGAAATGACGATTCAAAAGCTTTCAAAAACTTTACTTCATATTTTATTAAAACATCGTTTGGGGAAAATGTTTTTTTCAATTATAGAAATACAATTTTTTTCTTACAGAAAATCATAAATTTATTTATGAATATGTACAATTGTGCAGTTGTCGACAGCCTTTACGTAAAATGTATCGTTAAAAACCACAAATATCAAATTGATCATGATAATAATGCCACACAATATAACAGAAACCATATTATTCCAAATAAACAAACATATTTGAATATTGTATAGCAGTACATTACCATATTTACCACAGATTACGAAACAGTTACTATTTAAGTGTTACCAGTATGATATTATATTATATAACCAAACTATTAAACTATTGTACTTACAAGTGCGAATTCAATATAAATTATTTGAACAATAACCACAAGGCGTCTAAATCTGGTTTAAATTTATTGAGCGATTTGCAGTGTTGTGAAACTATTCGACTAAATGTCTATTGAATAATATAGTTGTTTATTTGTTGATTTCGATTGTAAATAAATGGTTTATGGGAAAATGTATTGTTATCAAACTTTCATGATGTCTTCTTGTGTGTGCTTAATTTAAATTGAAATACACATAAAGGTTTCATACTCCTCTAATTATTATTATTGAAAATATTGATAATACGTGAAAAACCAGCGAAAAAATTACATCCTATTTTGTTGAATGCTATATATATATATATATATATATATATACTATATACTAACATAAAAAAGAAACATTCATAAATTTAAACATACATGCATGCAATCTTTTGTTTCAATTGTAAAATTATTTAAATTGAAAAAGGCAACCAATCTACTAATATTGTGAGGGGATTCTAAGTCTGTAACACAGTTTTGAACTAACACAGGCTTTAATTTCCCCAAATTTTAACTGTATTATTTTAAAAAAATTTCAATCTTTTTTTCTATTACTTTTTCAATTAGTGTGGCATCTTCGTCTTCAAAAGGTATCAAATACAAAAGATAGCGTGTACTTTTGTCCAAAGGTCTTTTAACTTTTAGGCAAAATATACACAGAGCCTTATAGTTGAAACCCCAACACAATGGACTAGGTCAATAACCCCGACCTTTCATATTAGAAATAACTACGTATCATCATCAACCTACTTTCCCACAGAAGGGCTGCTTTCCATTGTAGGTACTATAATATTATAAATGCCGAACTTTATCAATATAATTCATATTGATTTCTGTATGTTTATTACGCTTTCACTAAAAAAGTACTGAACCGATTACAATGACATTTGGCCCGTCGATAGCTGAAAACCCGGAATAAGACATAGGTTACTTTTAATCCCGAAAATCCCAGACGAACGGGATTTATGCGATTCTTTCTTTGAAAACGCGGGCGAAGCCGCGGGCGGAAATCTAGTATAGGATATATATATCAGAATCACACATGAGCTATAAAAATATATTTTACCCGCGTGAAACCGCAGAGCTAGCTAGTCACATATAAATATTCAGTTAAAAAAAAAAGTACAAAAATTATGAAAACGTCTATTCCTCACTTTAACCCTAGATTACTAACCTTCGTCGATTCGACGACGTGTCACCAAAAAAATCGCTATAACTTTTACGCGCGCGACCGTATGGCTTTCTAACTTCAGCTAATCTCAGCCAACCCGTTGCGGTTGCGATGTACGGTAGTGCTTTTTGCGTGGAAGGTCCACACGCGCTGTTCCAGCAACCATGGCTCGTCGCATCGACGAAGGTTAGTATTAACGTAACTTTTCGTACTATTTAGTTAAGTTAAAATTACGTTATTTTATCTTTTATAATGGTGTCTATTATTTTATTTTTTAGATACGATTCATATGTTATTATTAGAAGTTGAAAGCGATGAGGAAAATTCATTTGCGAGAGAGCCTGAAGACCAAATTGAGGCTGAAGAGGCATGAAACGGAGGGGGATGATGAAGTTTCTATTTTGAATAAAGAGCAATTTCCAGATCAAGATTATGAGGCAAGTAGTACTACATCTCCTCACGTTCCATTGAAGACGAGACACCTCGCGCTTCAGCTGACCCTAGCGATTTGATTATAAGACCATCGCGTACCATTCTTCTTGGGAAAGACAAACACATATGGTCATCACAACAGTCAAGGTCACAAAGCAGAAGACCTTGAAAGAACATAGATACATAGCACGTGGGCCTGTACGCTTTTTTCAAGATATTTTAGATCCTCTTCAACGTTTTTCAGGTATAATTACTGATGACATTACTGATACTTTGCGGGACTCAATCACATAAATTTTGAACATGCCAGGAAGAAATAATGTGAAAATTATAAATAAGACTGAGCAAAAAAAATGCTGCTAATGTCTCTCCATAGCAAAATAAAAGAAACATCTATGCTATATGTCCCTTCGTAAAGCAAAGGTAGACTAAAAATAGGTGCACTAAGTGCAAAAAATCGTTGTGTGGGGAACACAAACTTGATGTGTGTCACAAATGTTTTAGATCCAAAGCTATTATCAAAATTATATTTTTAATTAATTTTTCAGATATTATTTTTGTAATTAATAGTTTATTTCGAGCAATTTAGAGGCATATATTATATGTACGGAATTTTTCAAAAATTTTAAGAATGTTCATAAAGCGTGTAAACTGTGATCTTATTTTGATGTCTGTTTGAATTAAAACTATGTTAAAATACATATTTTAATATTTTTATATGTAGATTAATACATTGTCCTTAAAATAAAAACATAACTACAAATATATATTTTTAATTAAACCCCTAAATCCCCTCCAACAAACAGCGTAGTCGAAACGACGAAGGTTAGTATTAAACGTCGAAAAATAAGGTTAGTGTTCTAGGGTTAAAACGATATCTGTGTGAGTACAATTTAACAATTCACACACAGCTAACAGATATAAATGACAATTTAACTGGCTAGATTTCTTGCTCTATTTCTGAACGTGAATTTGAGATCCGAACTAATTGTTACGTTTATCGTTTAAAAATGTTAAGTGCGTATTTTCATTCTGTCTGTGAAAAACAGTTTTGATACTAATTATAGAATATAATGAGTTTGGAATTATTGTGACTAATTTGTAATTTAAAAATCGTTTTACGTATATTCAAAGTAGTTTGAAATTCTATTGACATTTGATTATTATTTGAACTTGTAATGTAGTACGTAGGTAGGTATGTATATTAATTATTGATGTTCGATTCGTGAGTAATTTACGACAATTTTCCAGTAGTTTAGATAGAAAAGTACCTATATAATAGAAATGTTGCATATAAATGATATACGTTACAATATTATGTTTATTTTTAACCGACGTCCCGGAAAACGACTGAAAACTCTCGATGATATTAAACATTTTAATTAAATCATAAATATATATTTGATGATGAGGATGATTGATTTGATATTTCACATGAATTTTTGCATAACATAGTAGTACTAGTATAAATAGTGGTAAATGTTAAAAAATGTTATGACGATTCAAAAGTGCTTTTATAAGAAGTCTAATTGAATAAAATATAAATGTTTGAGTTTGAGTTTAAAGTAGGTACTATATTATCTGTGGTACCGTAAAATGCTGCAACTTTGCACGGATTTTGACGTTTTTCTTCGATAAATCTTTAATCGTTAAGAAAGTCGTATGTTTTTTCAATTACTGTCCAATATTGGACTTTAAGCTATAGGAATACATTTGCTATTAGTAAAAAAAACACCTTTAAAGCACCAAAAAATTGCTTTGAAAACGTAGGCAAAGTTGAGGTAAAAACTACAACATTGCCTGTCATAATATCTTTTTAAATGAATAGGTATTTTGGTAACGGATTTGACACCCATATTGCCATGAAGTTCTTTTCCACGTCAGACTTCACTGAATCTTGAATAGCACAAGAAATTTTTTTTACAATGCTAGGCAAAGTTGTGCAGGTTTCTCTAAAACTCCCATACAAAAGTGAGTTCGGTGTAGGGCTGCCCCAAAGGAAATGCAACAATTTTTCTTAATATTCAAATATATTTTTAATAAATCAAATTGTTGTACTTAAATTCTAATCACATATTTTCATAGGAAAACAAATATGTAGGTAGGTAATAACATTTAAAAAATAATAATGTTGGTACCTATTACGTATAATAAAAATTACAACAGCAGCCTGCAGTGAGATCAACAAATAGTTTTCCAACATTTTCCATTAAAAACTTGCAATCGGTCATTTTTTTCTAAATAATCGTGCAGAACAATACGCAAGTCAATCATACTCAATGGACAACCGAACTCTGCTGATAGCTATATGCTTTTCTTCTTCTGCAGATAATTTTGTAGGATGGCCCACAGATTTTACATGAAGATTCTTACATTTGTTAAGAATAGTACGCCTAGGAATACCGAATTGCTCCTCCGCCTCGTATGAAGATATTTTCTTACATGTGGCTAAATCTACCGCCACATTCTGCATCTCCTGCGAATAATCAGAGTACTGTCTAGCCCCTGGTTTTCTTCTACTCTTGGGTGGGTTGCTCATGTTTAAAATCTGTCTAAAATCAAAAATGTGTTTAAAATCATAAGTACTATAAATGACTTAAAGAAAATTACATTCGACATCCTTAATTTCTGATGATGATAAATAAAGAAACAATAGTTCTAGCTTCTATAAAACGTTCTTAGATCAATTACAAAAAAAAAATCAATTACACAAGCAAAACCACGGTCGATTAAGTTTGTTGAAAAAATTAAAAGTGGCAGCCCTAACCCTAGATAATGTTGAGTAAAAACTTGCGAAAATCTGACACAACTTTGCCGACCATGATTTAACGGTTTAAATTAAGATATAATACAGAAAAAACAGTTAAAATACATAAAAGAGCATATTTTCTTTGCTATATAACATATTACGCTAGAAAATAAAGCATAAATACTCACAAAATGAAATTTTCCTGAGAGCCGGTAAAAAGCGAGTATCCGCACTGACAATAAAACTGATACTGACAGTTTGTTAACTAAAATTTGGAGTGACGTATGATCGAATGTTGCCATACAGATTGCCGACTTGCTTTTAGTAATACCATAGACAATAAAAAACATTTCGCAGCGGGAATAATTTAACTTTTTTGAATTTAGGCAATGTTGAGCTATAAAGGCAATGTTACAGCATTTTACGGTAGTAGTAAGGATTCATATTATTATTATTCATAGTCTAGAATCTAGATTAATACAGTGATTAGGGGTTCGCAAGAGTCCTAATAAATTCAAATTTCACTGAGCAGAGAGAAATTATAATTAGAATGTCAGAATTAATGAATTTACGACGGTTGCGCTCATTAATGTTTTGTATGTTATCATTTATATATTATGCTTTTGAAATTATTGTTATCATCGTGTATATAAATTATTATTACTGAAAATTATAATCCTAGTAACGGATTTAGTAGTTATTATTTTAAGTATTACAAGACTAGCTGCTGTGCTCTGCGGTTTTACCCGCAGTGCTCCGCTCCTGTTGGTCTTAGCGTGATGATATATAGCCTATAGTCTTCCTCGATAAATGGATTATCTAACACCGAAAGAATTTTTCATATCGGACCAGTAGTTCCCGAGATTAGCGCGTTCAAACAAACAAACAAACTCTTCAGCTTTATAATATTATTATAGATATTGCTCTACTACAAAGCTAAGTTACGTTCTTTAAATGAGATTGAATCTGAGAAATTGAGAATAATTCCTGGTTAGTTTTACAACTAAAAATAAGAAACACTAACTACTTAAATCAACACTTTTCAGAAATTTTAAGATCAATAAAATACAGAAGTAGAGGTACCTAGGTTAAAAAACTCAATATATATTCAAATGGTCATGTAGTGAATTATTTATTCTATCCGAAGTTAATTAAAAACCCAAATCAGGTGATTTGCATGCTAGTCTTGCGAAAACGTACTCAATTACACTATAAATTAAGTCCTAATTTCCTTAAAACCCAGCACGTACTAAAATTAGACTTAGAATTTTGCGAATTAACACTGACTGTCTATCAAGTGACGAATTTTCCGCTTCTTCAAGTACTGCCAAAGTTCTAACGATGAATAATGATGAAATTCGCTCGACCTTGTGTGTCAATATAGTGGCACTTCAGACGGGCGGCGATTTTGTATATTTATTAGCGTTCGTGTGATATTTAGTTAATAATAGATTTAATTCAGTTTAATGTATAATATATACCTATAAATTTATAAAGTATAAAATTGAATGCCATAAAACCAAAAATATCAAATTCTACTATACATATGTATATTGTATACCTATCTAATTAAATAATCAATGTATAATGATAATATCATGTCATATAAATACATGAAACTAAATTATAATCTCTACTATCAAAGTAACAGACATATGCCAGGAATAATATTTTGTATTAATCAGATTTTAAATTGTGGTTTCTGAAAAAAATATCCAAATTATAACACCCAACTCCAAGTAATTATTGATGTACAAACAAAAAAGCGCTTTATGTGTCACTAATAGGCTTTAAATTAGTATAACAGGAAAAGTGGAACAATCCTCGTCGACAATGTCTTTGAGATAATACTGCGAAGATATTTTCATATATATTTGAAAGTTATGTGTGGAATGCTTGTGATTATTTCTTTCTTTTAACATAACTAAAAGGAGAATAAGATATTTACCCACTTAGTGGAAATTTCTAGGTTCTTGAAATAAATTTTTGGGATAAAAATAAACAACAACCCGACAAGAATAGAACACAATATTTTCTTTAAATAAGTTTGGAAGTAAGTAAATTAAAACTAAAGTAGAAAATACCAAAAAAATGTCGCCGTCGTATGTGTGTCTGTACGCTTAGAGGTTTTTTTTTAATAAGTAGAATGATTCAAGAATCAAGAGGAAGGTTGTAGTATATAATTATTAGATTTCAGACACAGCGAGCAAAGCCGCGGGCAGAAAGCTAGTATGTTTAGTAATATACAACTATTTTTGTTGCTATATAAAAATTAATAGGAGCACTAGTATACAGTTATGCGCTGAAATTACTTTTCAAGCATTTGAACCATTCACAACATCTCGTCATTTCAATGTCTGTAATTTTCGTCTCCGTATTTACAATCTTATGCTCTGAATGTAAGAAATTTAGTAAAAATGTGTTTTACTTGGATTGTTAAGTTACTGTTAAAAATAAGTATATTATTATATTATGTACTCGATTCATACCGAGTATTTTTAAGCTATTGCATAGCTTCTATCGGCGGCCTTGAGCGCGGGGACCGAATCGAGAAATTCCGTAACGAAAAAACCTCACCCTCCCCACTCCGACGGGCTCGGAGGTGTGGCTTGAAGACATGCTATGCAATAGCTTTACCGCGGCAGTCCCCGAGTGCCACACGTCTTTTTTAAGGGAAGTTTTTGACACTAGCTTTGCTTTAATATTTATGGGATAATTTAAAATTAAATATTATTCAATTTGTTAATTTAATTCAAACATGATAATAAAAAACTACTAATGGAATATTTGATGTATGGATAGTAATCTATCAGACCATGAAGAATATTATTTATTAAAGACTAGCGGTCCGCCCCGGCTTCGCCCGTGGTACATGTTTACGTTTTCTCTACATAAGAACCATCCTCGTACTTCAAGGAATATAATAAAAAAAGAATTAACGAAATCGGTTCAGCCGTTCTCAAGTTATGCGCTTACCAACACATTTTGGGATTCATTTTTATATTATAGATGTATAGAGCTGATGGACAAATTTAGTTTTTGTAGATATTATTTTAAGAAATAATGATTATTATCAGACATTCAATAAATTACAATATGTATACATATTTCTAGTCATTCATTGTACATAAATAATTCAGACAAATAATATTTCGACGATGTCCAACTTTATTGAAAGTACGTACCGAACAACACATAAATAAAATATGAAGGTTTATAAAAGCAATAAATTATTTTGTACGCATTGTAAAAATACTACGGAATGATCAGGGCCTGTAATAAAAATATGGATACATACGTACCATACATCATATATCAGTGGGTATATTTGTGTTTTATTGTATTTAAGCCCGCATCTGGCCCCAAGCCATAGTATGAAGAGACAAGTAAGTTATCTTCGAACAAAGTACATCAACAACGCCGCTCGGCTCCTTCTCATGGACCGTTCTCATGAGGGCCGCGCCATTGCTGTGAACGGTCAGTGTTTTTTATACAATTATTTAAAACATCAACGTGACAAGAGACAACCCTTCGTTTCGCGAGTTTAGATACCGTGCGCTTCTAAACGCCGGGAGTCAGCCTACTTGTCTCTTTATACTATGCCCAAGCGGTCTGAATGCTATATTTTGCACAAAGACGTCGGGTTGACCCTTGGACCTTTGGACCATTTGAATATTATCTCTGCGCAGTTTCGTTAACTAATGTTTTAGAAATTAGCTGTATCCATGTGTGCACATACTTGATGAGATTCTTGTTAAACTTTGTTTCCAATAATTAATGCAAGACAACTGTGAACGTGAACTCACAACTATTCTATCTAGATCTAGATAATAAATGTTTTAAAAAACTATAAGATAAACTCTCTAAACTAAAAGATATGTAAGTACTGTATTGTCACCGATCCATGATAAGTGTATAAAATGTTTGAATTAAATTTGTCCGTTTAAAGTGGTTTAAATCGAGTTTAGAAGAGTTGTTTGCTGTAACCAACTCCTGTATACACATATTATGAACCTTCCAAATCCAAACATACAGGTGGAGCTAATAAAAGCGTATTGAAAATTAAAATGTTCTTATCTAACTCGTATTTATAGGATTTATTTTTATCACATTTAAATCAAGATGAATTACTAGGACTAACAATATCGATTTAAATCATGTGATACTAATAATATTCTAATCGCGATATGAGCTTTCCGTGGGTGTGTTAGCATTTAACTGCTTTCGCCATGTTTCTATAGCCTCTAATAAATCATAGCGACAAAAGATTTCGAATGGCCTTCGTACGAGCCTGTGCCATTGTCACCACAGTTCAATATATTTCAGTAGAATGGGCTAGAAATATATCCTATCCGTACATTGCCAATTATTATAGTTTTTGCGTAAGTTTTCCATATGGTGCAATAAAGTTGTTTTTTCAATAATTTCGTCCTATAATTGTCGATTCAAAAGTTCAATCAAGCTGTACCAATTTTATTTTATTTCGCGCTTGATATTCGCGTTGTAAGATCGAATTTCATTCGTGATTTTGTCAACTTTTATTTTCAATTCAATCAGCAAATCATTAAAATCACGTTCATGTGAATGAAGAGTTTAAAATATAATTAAATAATTAACAAAAAAGCCCATTTTATAAAGCATTTTAATGCCATGTAAATATCAAATTCAAACAAATGCCCATAAAAATCTACGAGCTACAACTATTATAAGTCGATCCGTCTTACAAACAATAAACATAACAGATGTTTATAAGATGGTTCTTGATACTTCTACACAAAGTTGTTTATATATAACCACAGAATACATAATAGTAGCTAAACGCTACAGAACGGACACTCTCCGCCTCCCGCCAAAATTAAACACTTACCTCACCCCGCACGATCGGTCTAAAAATGGTCCACATTTTTCTACAGGGACGATACGCAACGAAGATTGACAACATTAATCAAATTGACTTAAAGTAATTTTATTATTTTGGATTTGTGATTATCTTTTTTCGTAGAAAATGGTTATGGTCCATTGAAAAGTTACATTTGGGGTTGCATTTTTTAGAGGACGCAATTTTATTTTTTTGATGTGTAGGGGTGGTCAGTGTGAAGCTATCACCAAGTTTGTGGGGTCGCCACCCTTGTCCCACGGCCGCCATCTTGAAAATAGCGGTTGATATGGTTTTTACGATATATCTCTTAAACTATTTATTTGATAAAAAAAATTTGTTTACATTATTTGTTGCAAATTAAATACTCTACAACTTTGATCCTGCAACTTTTTGTCGTAGAACTATAAATAAAAAAGTTATAAGCGAAAATGTTCAGAAATTAGAGATATTTATATTTCTCAATAAAACTTTTTTTTATAATTTTACGTAGAAATGATATTTGACCATTTTTGTAGATTGTTTTTCGAGGAACAACTTTTATATACAACATTTTTTCATTAATTAAATAGCTAAGGTTTTACAGCGCTCCGAAGTGAGTACTAATTTTCAGTACTCTGAACTATACAGTATACTTATATTATGTGTGTACTAATAATAATTTGTCATCAGTAATGGTTTTTTTTGTTATTATAATATTTTTAATAATCAATTTTGCAATATCACTAATAATTAATTATTGAATCTTTTCCCCACCACCCAGGAGGCAGAGTCTGGAAGCGCGACTTTTTTTTACGTCGAAAAGCAGGTCTGAAATGTTCTGCAGTATGCTTCTATTGTTCTGGAGTATGAGAAAAGAGCCAATAGCCAATATATGTATAGTTAAGAGTACTGAAAAATAGTACTCACTTCAGAGCGCTGTAAAACCTTAGTTATTGACGTTATGAAAAAATGTTGAACATAAAAGTTGTTCCTCGAAAAACAATCTACAAAAATGGTCTGATATCATTTCTTCGTAAAATGATAAAAAAAAGTTTTATTGAAAAATATAAATGGCTCTAATTTCTGAACATTTTCGCTCATAACTTTTTTATTTATAGTTCTACGACTAAAAGTTACTACACCAAAGTTGTAGAGAATTTAATTTGCAACAAATAATGTTAACGATATTTTTTTATCAGTTAAATAGTTTAAGAGATATATCGTAAAAACCATTTCAACCGCTATTTTCAAGATGGCGGCCGTGGGACAAGGGTGGCGACCCCACAAACTTGGTTTTAGCTTCACACTGACCCCCCCTACACATCAAAAAAACAAAATTGCGTCCTCTAAAAAACGCAAGGTTAGGGCTAAAAAATGTAACATTTCAATGGATCATTAGATATTGTGCTGTTTACGGATGTATTTCATCAGAAAAACGGGGGGTGATATAACATTAAACAACACCCCGGACACTCCATACAAAATTATAGTTTTGACAGTCACACTGTAGAGACTGCAAATGTGTGTGTTAACGCTTTATGGTTGGCACATTTTTTACTAGCGTAAAAAAAAATTCGCGTTTTTCTGATGAAATACATCCGTAAACAGCACAATATCTAACAATTTTCTACGAAAAACGATAATCACAAATCCAAAATAATAAAATTACTTTAAGTCAATTTGATTAATGTTGTCAATCTTCGTTGCGTATCGTCCTTACGAAAAAATGCGGGCCATCTAATAGACTGATCGTGCGGGGTGAGGTACGTGTTTAATTTTGGCGGGAGGCGGAGAGTGTCCGTTCTGTAGCGTTTTAGCTACTATTATGTATTCTGTGATTAAACAATATACATACATGGATAAATTCTACCACATACCTACATCACTATAAGCTTATAAACCAGTAAAGATATATTATGGCCTGCACTAAAGAAAAAAACCATCAAAATCCATAAATCACGCACTGTTGAAAAATCGAATCTTTTATATGTAATCTGGGCTTAAAAACAACATGTATTGATGTAGATTAAAGTTCCAATTGGAATTGCACGTAGCACATGTTTTATTGATCATGCTAGAGCTAACGATGACTGACTGTTGATTTGCTGAGGGACTCGAATTGTTTCATAACGGGTCGGTGAGATTGATTTTTTTAACGGATATCCATGTTTTGTATGTGTAAATTGGGTATGAAATGTGTGTTTTGAATGACAAGGTGGTTGAAAGGTGGCGGCGTATTTTATGATTAGGTATGTTAAATGTTAATTGTATTAAAAATAAACTGAATTGAAATATTTACGTAATACAAGCATCTCCGCTTCCACAGCTTCGCCCACTTTCTATAAAATTTAACT
>CAJQZM010039606.1:44393-63711 GCA_907164665.1 Colias nastes
TATACAATGAGCTTTTACACTTTTTAGTAGATATACTCTCAAACTACTTTCAAACATTTTACATAAAAATCACAACTGTATTGTACCACCATAGCATATTATCATAGTAAAAACTAAAAACCTCTAAAAACCGTTTACTGTGATTTTATCTTCCATCACTGGCAATCACACGATCTAATCATCGTAATGAAAACATGTAATTTCGCACATCACTTGCATATCCCACGAACGAGAGCGTTTTTCTAGTTTCATTACTGTGTCCATCAATCAAGCTGGTAATTGAGACTGGCCCGCCCCTGTCTACTGGACGAGATAGCCATTACTTATTGGCGAAACTATCGATGTATTGCGACTTTGGAAATTAATTGACTGTTCTTTGTTTGGCTATTTTGAGGGAAACATGTTGCTGTAATATGTATGCGTGTGTGTGAGGGGTTAGATGGTTGAATTGAATTGAGAAATAAAAATGTATAAATGTTTTGTTTGGTTAGACTACTTAAGTTTACCACAGATTTCTAAATAGTTAGAATTAAAACATCAAAAGCAGTTCGCATGTATCAATA
Organism: Colias nastes; assembly: GCA_907164665.1. Taxonomy (NCBI): domain Eukaryota; kingdom Metazoa; phylum Arthropoda; class Insecta; order Lepidoptera; family Pieridae; genus Colias; species Colias nastes. The sequence goes on from CAJQZM010039606.1 coordinate 44,957, forward strand.
CATTTGGAATACAAAAGTTAGATACACAGTTTTTTTTTAAGATTCAACGCGAGATATATAAATGATAGATTATTACTTTTGAACTATTAGGTCTAGTCTATCTCCTACTATGAAGCAAAAATAAAATAACATGCTGGTAAAGAAGTCAAAGCATTGATGAATTATTTGATAAATACGAATGTAATTATTGCATAGTTTCATTGTGGTTTCATGTTTCCTATTATGATTAACAATTCATACATAACTGTTAACAAATTGACACTAAAGTACCCAATAAACATATCACTATATTAAAAATAGAACGCGTCCTGGAATCCCGTCATGATCGTGATCTAAAATTTTCCATACATTAGCAACTCACATCGCACACCAAGTCCTATTTTCGTACCCACTAAGCAACTGAAAAGAATTTGATTTTCCAAGAGCTCCTTACGATATCGAAATTTAACACAATAAATATTGAACAGCAATTTTATTCTAACCCTTGTTTCGGAAGTAATTCGTGCAGATGATGGAATGAAAACAACCCTGGGTCGTTCATTTTGTTCATTTTAATAGAAACAAAAGCAGAAGCCGATCATAAAAATGATTGGATATAATTTATAATAATTTATGATAAAATACATCTAGAAAACTTTCAATTTCGTTCGTAACTGGAGAAAAAAATCAGTTCATACTTACCATACATAAGCATAAACACTGCTAGCTAGGACACAGCGATTGTATTCTAGTCAGAGACCGCAAAATCTCTGATTGAAACAGTTGCATTAGCCTAACCACAACATGGCGGCTAATATCGTCCCATGTTTATTTTGTAGGTCTTTCCAAACCTTGATATTCAAAGTTTTATCATAAATGCGATTGTGCAGTATCTATCGATCTGAAGTTATGTTTTTTGTATACTAGACGATCGCCCACGTGGTTCCACGGAGTTTGACCGGAGATTAAACATACAGTTTGGACTAAGTTAAAAATTGCCTTATTTCTTCGGGCATACTGCATATATGTAACAATGAACATCTTCTGATAAATGAATATTCAAAATCGGTAAAATAGTTCAAATGACTAGGTTCTTACTGAAAACTAACCACAACTTACAAAATACAGTGAAACCTGGTTAAGTGAGACATCAAGGGACCGGCAATGTCGTTTCACTTATAGAGGTATTCCACTTACCCAGTGTCTCAGATATACAGGTATAAATAAATATCTGTCTCATTTACAGAGGGTTCCAATAATAATTTGACATTTTTCAAATAAACATCTGTATGATAGTATTACGTGTGGAATTTGTGGGTAGAATAAGAATGAGTAAACAAACAATGTTATCTCAGTTACAGAGGTTTATGCATATAAAATTTACTCGCTGTCTCAGTTATAGAGGTAACTATGATGATAAATCGAAAGAACAAATCCCAGATATAGAGGTTTACCTCGTCCCACTAACAGAGGTAATTCAGTGCCAAAGTGTTGGGACCTCAGCATGAGTTCCAGTTATGGAGGTTTCTCACTTATCCAGGTCTCACTTAACCAAGTTTCACTGTATATTGTAATACCTTAATAAAAACAATCTTCCATGAATATTGCTTTATGAGTCTGTTGAATACGCATATAAACGTAAATTTTCACTTATATCAGAATATACAAGTACCTATAGAAATAAGTCGACCGAAATAATATTAGATTGGTCATAACTTAAGGCATCATAAAACAAACACTAGGCCGAATTGAATGGATAGGAGTGTGATCTTGACGTGGGAAGATATTTTATTGATCAATTATCTTTATTCTTTTAGGAACTAACGCAGTTAGTTGCGAAAATAATCCTCATGCCACTTTGATATACAATGTGAAAGATTGCAATATTATATTTCTTCTATGTGAGAATTATCGTTTTTAAATTTGGAAGGAAGATGGTTGACAGTTCGTAATCGAATATGAGTTAATAAGGCAGAGTAGTACCCATTAGGTGATTGAAATCAAAATAAATCACAACACGTCAACGAATATAAAAAACTACGCAATTCATTGTCATCAAAATACGCAATAAAATGCAAATTTTAAGTTTATGCATAGAAATGAAGGACAAAAAGACAGGATTAGTGCGAAAAAAGCAAGATTTAGTATGGTATATATATACTATAATAAAGTACTAGCGGTCCGCCCCGGCTTCGCCCGTGGTACCTACATGTTTACGTTTCTTTTTCATAAAAACTATCCTATCTCTCAAGTTGGATCGAACTGCACATGGTGTGCGAATTTTATTATAATCGGTTAAGTGGTTTAGGAGTCCATTGAGGACAAACATTGTGACACGAGATTTATATATATTAAGATATAATATAAACGACGCATTTTAAACGCGCGCCTGCAATCATTTCACAAAAGAAGAACATGTTAAAGAACCTTATCTAATTGCACGATCTCATAGAAAAGACGCTTCCTTAGTAAATACAAGTAACCTCTTATAATAACGAGGGCTGATATAAACACTTTGATGTGAAGGGATGTAGATAAGGTTGGCCCAGCGATTTCTATTATCTCGCTGTATTATCGTTTTGAGGCTTCATTATATAGGATAAGTCTTTGGAATTTTGGTGGAATATTCTGGTTGTTTTTGAGTTTGTTAGAGGCAAAATGTTGATGGTATCGAATAAACACTCTGAAGTTATGGTTGTTTTTTTTATGAATATATTTTGAGGAACTTGTTCCAGTTTTGTATTAGCCTAGAAAATATCACTTATGCCATAGTTTTTCTTTGTTTCTTTATTTATCTCGATCACATATTATTGAGAGTTGGTAACTCACTTGTATAATATGTAGTAGATTGTTATATTTGAATGGTTTAGAACCATTGTTTAGAGGTTTGAAAAGAGGAAGGATAATCTTTGTTATAAAAAATTGTAAGATTATAAATAATTAGAAAAATAATTTTAACGTAAAAATAATTAATCATTTTACCAAAGCATTATTACAGAAAACAAAGCTCTTTTGTTTTCCATTGGCGAGTCATTAAATTTGTTGTTTGATATTTTCAAAATAATTAGGTGGACAATACAAGGTTTTTAATTATATCCGCCGTTGCCATTAGCAAGATTAAAAGGTACTGTATCAAAAAAACTCGTATTTGTAAAGAATCCCCCAATGAGATCCTTTATGACCAAACACAAAGACGAATTAGACGATACCTATTAGAACATTCCGTTTGTGTGAATGTGTATTTTATTTCTTATATATGAGCAATAAGAATTATCTTCTTTTTAGGGACCAATATGAGCCACTCGGTGATTAGAATTGCCCACAATCCTCAATTACTCTCAAAGGCACCAGTGCTTTACTGTTGCAGTTGCCGGTCTTATAATTTTCCATTATTTTTTTCTTTTATATTATGAGCTTCGTCTGCGTAGTGAAATGAAACACATCATAATTTGATCCACACCGCGGTAAATTATAGTGTAGCCTTCCCTAATATCACTAGACGCAACGCAAATAAAAATAATGCAATAAAATCGACAACGTGAAAAAAGTCAAACAAATTTTTGAATTCACAATATAAGTTAGGATAATAATATCTTACCTTGAAGATATTTGGTAACTAACATATTAATATAAACATAGTATGATATATAATAATTCAGGAATAAATAAGAAAGAATTTATCTTTATAAACATTCATATCTAACCATTAAATCAACTTAAAAAAAGTAATTAAATACGCTTGTGTATCTTATTTGCAAGTTATCATGAGTTTTGGGTAAAATTTAAACAGAAAGGCCCAAGGCGAAAGAAAAATACATTCCCATTACGGTTACGCTACCAAAAATAAATCCTAATTTGTTTGAATTACGAATTTATCCATAAACCATACTTCGTAATACAAATAACTGAAAAGTTTATTCCATACTTTAATATTACTTTTCTCATATTGAAATCGTATATTTTATACGTCAACAATCACCCACACGAAGGATTTAGAACGATTTATTATGGGATAAAGGTTTTTTGGCACTAAAACTACCAACGATATTGGATAATATTCAATATCCAGATAGATTTAAACTACATATTATATCAAGAAACTAAAATTTTAATAAATGTATAATAGGTATAATATAGATTGTTCGCCCACTGCGGACGTGTCTAAAATTAACAAAAGACTCGTTACGATTCATGACTAATTTACTTTTAAATTCATATAATACATTTACAAGCCGACATACGTAAGCTTCTATTTTTAATAGACATTTCACAAATATCAAAGTTGATACTTTCACTTTCAGTCTATTCTTAACTTCCCTATGTACATTATAATGTATCAAAAAATGTACAAATCCGCTAAGCCATTATCAGAGATTCACAGTAATCTAACTGACGTGCCCGTAAACAAAGCCTTTGAAACTCGGCGATCCTTCCAAATTCCCACAGAATTAAACTTGTATGTAAATAAAATGGAGGGTGAACCACGAATTTAAGGCGAGTGCTTACGGTTTTGAAACTCCTCAAGCCACAGATAACTTTTGAAACGGAACGTTAAACGAAAAAATCAGCACGGCCGCGGCGGTAAACTAATCGTGGAATAATATACTTTTATAAATGAAATTGATTTCAATCAGTTCATGCTGTGATGATACAACTAAACAATTAAGTGTACAGAAGTCAGATTTTTTTTTTACTTGTTATCGCGACAACTCTGAATATTAGAGAGATCTGCAAAGATAGTGAACTTGTTTTAATTATTTTATAATAATTAAACTTATAAATATAAATATTTTTGTACAGATTTAGAGTAATACAGGATATAAATACAATTTATAGATAGGTACCCTATTAGTACACATATTTATTCTAAAATAAGCCTTTGGTCATCTCTGTTAGTAATAGCCTTAAGCAAACAACTTTTTGCTGCGGTTTTTTGTACCGGTATTTAGGCGCTTTCACAACTCCGTAGAGCTTCGTGAAATTAATCAAAATATTTTTTGTTCAAATGTTTACTTTAAAAGATGTACAATTGAAATACTCGATGGGTTTATGTTTTGTTGTTGGTATTTTGATGATAATAATAGCTTGAAGAGATATGATTTTTACTTTACTTTAAATTTTACATGTTTCTAATATTTGATGAAAATCCTTTAGATATAAAATGTATTGACAACGATTGTTTAAAAGTAAGAAGAAGTAAAAAGGTCTGCGATTTCCTGCGATTTCGTTCATAAACGTCTGCAAGACGCGGTTGCTGCCGCGACATTTGCAAAATTGTTCATTCATGCTACGCTCCTATATTACGTAGCATGTTATTAAGCCTTCCCGGCTTTCTAAAACTATTTTTTATATAAAATACTATTGACATTTTCATCTTTATATACAAATTCTCAAAAACTAAAAAAAAAACATCTTTTCAATCCTCTGATAATAATATGGATGGATATTTGTTACTCTTTCATGCAAAAATATCCCCTTGAATCTGAATTAAATCATAGATTATATCTAGTCTAGTTTATCATATAGTATAGACACTTTTAGTGAGTAGAGCCGCGGGCTACAACTAGTAAAACAGTGACTTAATTAACACTCCACTTTGTCCACACAGCTACATTATGGTAATAGTTTAAACATTAGTTTCGTGAACTTGTATGAAAAGTCCTAAAGCACTTTAACTACGCTATAGTCACTTTATTAGAAGTGACAACAATTATTGCATGTAAATTGTGTTAGGTCCTATATAGAGAGAGTACAAGTATTTACATAATATATTGTATAAATGTACTAGCTTAGAGGGCAAGGACACTAGCCTTCAGCCCGCGGCATCGCGCGCGTACCTAGTGAAAGGAAAACACGCAACTCCCGTCCCCGTAGGTTTTTTGGGTTAAAAACTATTCTATGTCCTTTATCAAGTCTTAAACTATCTTTATACCAAATCTCATCAGACAGACAGAGTTACTTTCGTATTTTATAATAAACATTTTACAAATATCACTATGTTCCTCTAAAGTTTAAGTACCTTTTCTTTTTTATGAGAAAAGAGGAATTAAACCAGTATTTAAATTTCACTTCTTGTATCACAATTTTCCTTTATTTTCTATTATACTTGAATACAATCTCAACAGCTAAAATTAAAAGTTGAATATAACATTCTCAAGCTACAAATAAAATTGGAATTTCATCAATAGTCGGTACAATAAAAAAGTCTTTCTATTCCAAGATTATTTCCTTTTCATGGATAGCCAGCAATCTCCAACGATTGGAAATTAACTGAAAAACGATAAGAAACATCGCGGAAGCCATTTAAAGCACAGATAAAAGTTTTCTATTACTGCCTAGGATTTACTAAAGCTTGAAAGAAACCATGGATTTATTAAGTTATCCAAATAAGCTATTTACGCGAATTGGTTGAATTAAAAATAACGTTCATTCTACATATTAATTTAGATAGAAAAAACTCAAATCAAAGATACCTACCTATTTTTTGAATTGAGTTTTTAAAGTGAAACTTCTTTATGCGCGTTGAGAGTAAAATTTCAAGGTGGCAATACCGTCACGTCATGAGAGTAAGGCGACGATTTTGATATCTTTAAATATTGCCAAAGAAGTTTTACTTCTGACACGTGTGCTCGGTACACACGCTCTTTTTTTATTTTAAATATCAAAAGAGAGGTAGGTAAATTAATTTTAAATGAGAACTAGGTAAAACTAGGTAACTGCTTTTTTTTAACCATTAATTGATATTTTTTTTAACCATTAACAAATAAATATACATTAAGCATACCGAAGAAACACCACATAAATCGACACGATTTGCTCGTGGTGCACATGCATTCTCTACGTCAAACAACTACTAGATAGATTAATATAAATATTGTTCCATTACATATGAAATTACATTGAAAAGATGGCAAGTAAATTACACAACAGAAAAATATGACGTACAAGAGGGTACTATTGGAAAAAATTATTTGCGATCACCTACTGTGCTGGCCGAGTCTTTTCAATGTTAACCTTTTGAAATCTGTTTCAAATTACTTATACTCAAGACATTGAGATAATATTACTAAGTATGGAGGAGACACCACGAACAAAATCTGTGCGCCATTTTTTTGCTCTAACTAAGTTTTAAAAATTATTATCTAGTTAGGTACTTACCGATGAAAAGTTATTCCTTTGCACTTTTCCGTATTATTTGTATTATTTGTGCAATATCGTAACACACACGAAGGCATATTTGATGCGTTTCACTTTAAAACAAATAAAAAATGAGCGTACAGTTAAGCCATATGGCTTATGGTGAGCGGAACATAAGTGATGTAGGCGGTGTCGTCTCCATATGTATATCTCAATGACTCAAGAGAAGTAATAAAACACGCTGTAGCAATCATTTTTCGTTATTATTTAACAAAATTGAAAAGCCCGTGATTGTAAAAGTATTTTTTCGCCGACATGTATTGAATCTTCCGAACAAATCCCTAGCCTCGTTCGACTTTATTCCAGAATCCTTTCATTGAGATTCAAAATAATATCCTTTACATTTGTTTTTATTATCTTCTCATACTACTATTTTCATTTAAATTAAATATAATTTAAATAAATAAAAAAGAGCGTGTGTGACGAGCACACGTGGACGTGTCAGAAGTGAAACTTCTATGGCAAGATTCAAAGAAAAAAAGAAATTTCACTTCAATTATATTTATATTTTGCAATTTAATTAGATTAAAATAATATTGGCGATGCACAAATAGTAAAATTTTCATAAGCAAAGAAAATTACAGTAGGTTAACAAAGGAAAAATGCAAAAGACAATAATTCATTTGGCTCTACGATAGCTACATTAAAGTGAAATAAACTCAAAACTCAAACTCAAACATTTATTTATTCAATTAGACTTCTTCGAGAAGCACTTTTGAAACGTCAATACATATTTTTAACATTTACCACCGATTCGGAAAGCAGTATCTATGGAGAAGAATCGGCAAGAAACTCCATAGTTGCTCTTCAGTATTACAATTTAATTTTACAAAATATGTAAGTAACTGTACGTATATATCATAATATGCCAAAGAACTGTCCTGTGGTTTTTACGCGACAACCCTCCATGGGTTTTTATCTTCCATATATTCCTTAATGCTGTAATAGGCTCTCTGAACTAATACGTTTTTTACATAATTTTTAAATTTAGCACTACTAAACTCTTTAATACTATGAGGAATTCTGTTGTAAAAAAGTATACCTTGGCCCATAAATGAATTTTTAACTTTAGCTAACCGGTAAAATGGCATTTCAATTTTATTTCGGTTCCTTGTGCCATAACGGTGTCTATCTCCTACTCTTGTGTGCAAGTCTGCGTTTTTGTGTACATATAAAATATTATTAAATATATACTGTGATGGTACTGTGAGGATACCAGTATTCTTAAAGAGATCTCTTAGTGAGTCCCTAGAACGTAAATTGTATATAGAGCGTATGGCTCTTTTCTGTAATATAAATATAGTTTCTATATCTGCAGCCCTGCCCCATAGCAGAATTCCATAGGACATAATGCTATGAAAGTAGCTAAAATAAACCAATCTAGCCGTGTCTTCATCGGTGAGATGCCTTATTCTTCGAACTGCATATGCAGCTGAACTAAGCTTAGCAGCGGTGGTGGCAACATGGGCCCCCCATTGTAGCTTCTCATCTAGTGTCAAACCAAGAAAAACAGTAGAATCCACAGGGAATAATACCTCCCCGTTTAAAATAATATCCCTTTTCACCTTTTTTACATTTGGAAGGATAAATTCAACACAATTTGTTTTTTTTGCATTTAATAATAAATTATTAGCAGTGAACCATTTGGATATGCGTAAAAGAGCAGAGTTTACTTCGTCAACATTTGTGTCATGTCTATCCACATTAAATATTAATGAGGTATCATCTGCAAACAGTACTATTTCACACATATCCTGCAAATAGAAGAATAAATTCAATCATTTTGGTGATTTTTAGTAACCTAGAAGTGTTAGGCCTTTTGAAGCGATAGGTACATAGATTTGAATCCCCTATCAAGCATGTTGTTTTATTTCGTACTTAATTACTTAAAAAAAAAATATTTTCATATTTATTTCTCTACTGCTTTAACTTTAAATGTCTTTACAACTCGCATTCCGAGTTCTAGACGCTTTCCTCATGAATTTTATAACCTGGAATCGCTAGCAATTATGTTGGAACTCAAGAAATATGGTCGTCTGAACACGCACTAGTAAAAATATTAAATCGTTGATAAGAAGGTATGAAATTCCCCGAATATCGTGAATTTATTTTAGGTTATATTTTTCTTCGATATTTTTTTTACGCAGTAGAAAATATTGAGAACATGTAACGTGAAATTGATATAGAATTTCGCTTATTTACAAGAACCTACTAGATTTCTGGTATAATAGATAAAACTAGATACAGATAGATACAACTATAAATGCTTAAAATGTGCATACAATAATTTTGTCATATTTTTCACTATTGGTATTATATTATATGAACAATTAACAACTTATATTTATTTAAGAAATGCATGAAAATATATCCTCCATCATCAATCTCCTCATCATCCATCATGTAATAATTACAAAATTATCGCTACGAAAGCGGTTTTAACGACTCGACTAAAATAACAAAATATGTTTTGTCACGCAAAAACAGATGCATAATTAATATCGGGCCGAATCTACGAAGTTAATTAGGGTCTTCTAATATTACAAAGGAGGGACCTCATTTCCATATAAGCTGGACTAAGCGCCGTACCTTTTGACTTTTCAAAGGGCTTCAGTTAGGGAATCGTACATATACAATTTGCGGTGAATGACTGTTCAAATGTGAAGATGAAATAAAATAATATGTTTAACTTGATATTAATTAATTTCTTCTGTGTGTATGTGTATAATGGTTCAATTAATAATAATCGAATTTGGCATTAAACAATTTCGAATATTGAAAATTGAATTTAGTTTAACAATATAATATTTGTGGATTAATGACGATCTTCGTTAAAATACAAAAATGAGATACGTGTAATGTTATGCAAGTAAGTACAAAGTACGTTCAAATTATAAATAATAAACCAATACAAAGTATTAGATATTATGTAAGTCTAAAATTGAAATATTAATCAACCAACTTTCTAACTCAAATATTTAATTATATTACAACCTAAACTATTTTATAACCAAATACGGATGTTAGATATTTGGCATATGAATGAATCCTTAATAACTCGTAATTAACATAACATTTATTTACGCAAAGTTTACATGAGTAAACGTATGTTTCCTGAAATCTCATATAAAATTAAATACGAATAATAATATATAGTTTTGCTTGAAGAATAAACACGATTTCTCAAACTAGAGATTTGCTTGAGAAATATACGCGTCTATAAATATATTGTGATAGAACTTTTGACAGAAATAGAGCGGTCCATAAATAAGATAAGGCTGTAAATATACGTGTAGTTATAGGTTATATAAAAATAACAAAGTTGTAATCGATATTACTACTATGTTTGAGGTGACTCGGGGCTAAGCGCTGTAACTGACACAGATTTTTATTGCAAACATTGGTAAATGTGTTTTAGAAAGTTATTTTCTATGATCTCTACCTTTCGTTGAACTTGGTTTAGCGGTTTATGCATGAAAATTTTTGTTTATAAAGTAATTAACTGTTAGACTGATAGAGCTCTACATAAAAAATAATTACAATATTATTTTCACTTGTATTTGCGTAAAGATATAGAATTTTAGATCATTACCTAATTGAGTTTTCAAAAATATTGGTTAATGCGTAGGTCTCATCTTAAATTGTATCTGGAATCTAATTGATATTCAACATTCGTTAAATCACGCTGGAAAGGGCAAAGGTTAGATTTATGAATTAAAAGATAATTTGTAGGTACATTTCTCATATATATATAATATTCATGTTTTACACTGTTAAAATGCAATTAAAAAAAGTTTTATTTATATATCACGGCTAAAAAATATGCCTCTACCGGCTGTTATCGTAAAAAAAACTCTCAATTGAGTACAAACAAGTGCTTTAAGTAATATATATAGATATAATAAATAACAATTTCTAAACGAAAATAAAAACATGCTAAAATGAACGTGATAAAATTAACTTTTACCCAAACGTTAAATATTTAAAACATAATTAAACGTACGTGTAAAAACTTGCAACCCTTATTAAAATTCATAATTAAAACTTGTAACTCAATTACTAAGAATTAAGATACACACCCTTAAAACTTTCATTGTATTTAATAATTAACAGGCAGAGTTGACGTACTGAATGTACCTTATTATAACTTTGTAACCCAAATATCACAGAGGTTATTAAATTAGGAGTTTCTTACGTGAGACCTCTGTGGAATACTAATGTTGCCCTGCTTAATATAGGTATTTCGTTCACCAGCATTGAAATAATGAAATTCTGATTTTAGAAATACATTATTAAATTTGAGTGAAATACCTACTCTCTTATTTATTAGAACAAACATTCATAATTTGGATGTTAGGAGTATGAGATTTATTTACTATACTAAGAATTATTGAATGGAATTTGAAATCGTTATACGTTAGAAATATGATTTCTAATAAGGATAATGACTAGACACCGTCCGCCTAATACAATTTTTGGGTCCTAAATAAAAATAGCCTTACTTATAATGTAATTTATCATCATGTTACAACAGGCATTTAATTTCAATCAATGTTCATCTTGCAAAGTTCCTTTTTCCCTATTGGAATCCAATAAAGACGACAATTTTGAAATTAAACAGAACCTTGACATACTTTAGGACATCATATACCCTAAACTCAATACTTTTATTTGGAGAAAAGTATAACCAGCAAATGAAAAGCTGTTTAATAAACAGTAAAAGTGTCGGACAATAAGGGATTCGGTCATTATGCCTTTATTCCTTGGATTTTCCTGTTGTTCGTGGGAAAAAATGCGACATTACACGATTACAATAGCGGCGGGAGGAAGTGTGACCTACTCCAGGCCTTTATTATCATTTGATGGTTTATTTCTTTTGATAGTCGAGAACTTGTAAGTTCTGTATTATTTTCTGATATGTGTTAAGTCATTTTGCTGTTATTACTTTATCAGTTTTTGAAGTAAGTTCTGAAGTTTTCAGTTCAGTCTACTGAGTTTTAATGAGTAGGTATCGTTCATTGTATTGTATATTTAATTTGTATCTTGAATTATAAAGTAATTTAATTTGTATTATTATTCTCAAAATTTATAATTAAAAGTTTCTTATAATAATAAGTTAAAGTTACATCATTAGAATACTTAATTCGTTTTGATGCCTACTCTGCAAGTTTTTTATTGAAATAATTTCGTAAAACATTTTACCTTTAGTATTTCGGAAGAACTACGATCAATAGCATCACCAAAACATGTTATATTTATTTCAAATCACCATCCACTCCACCTTGCTGGATTTCAAAGTTAAATCCTTCATTTAGCCATAGTTTGGGTTTCAGGCCTTTAATCCAGGCGGGGATTATTGCATTATTCATATACGATACAAACATGGCTATTCAATTTTCTACGTAGTTTTTATCCGGGTTTTCGAGTTTCAGAGAAATGCAATATTGGGTCGATTCGAATTGTAAAGCCTTTTATAAAAACTTGTATCCTCGTGATTTTTGTTAGGTATTAGAGTTATTTTTGTTTCTGTGTTTGGAGTTTGGATTTTATATACAACTAGCTACTCTAGCAGACGTTGTTCTGCCCTATTGCCCCTTTTTCTTATTTTCACTCCATGAGAACATGCCTTGTGCCGCAACAAAAACGTTTAAAACAAAGTTAGTCGAATTAGTCGAGCCGTTCTCGAGTTTTACGCTTAGCAACACATTAGGCTAATCATTTTTATTATATAGAAGATATTATTGTTTGTTCGTTCTGTTTTTTAAGAATAGGAACAGTGATTTTATTATCTTGAAAATTATATCGTATTGCTCATTTTGAAATAGATTCTTGATCGATAGTTTCTATTATGATTATTAGTACTTATTCATTGCTTGAATAACCTCGAAAAAAGCCCTCTAATACATTTACGAACGCTTTCTTTTTCTATTAACTTTTTATTATATTTCATATTTTCATTTTAATAAACCGTGGTTTAAATATTCATAGCTACTAAATTAAAATTGCGTGGTTAAATCACGCGTTAAATATTTCATACAAAAGATGTCGGTGTTAAGGAAACAATAAATTATATTTACATAACACGGCATAGCTTTATTCTCATTAAGCTGGATAAGTTAAAATGCAAATGGGTGTCGCACAGGGGTCTGTTCTGGGGCCTATTATGTATAAACGCGTGTTATTATGATATGCTAATATGAAACTACTTTTCAGAACTCAGAATATTTATAAGGCTTTATCCTCAAAACAGACCTACACTTAAGAAACTTTAATGTATGCATTTTTATTTTAATAACGTATTTAAATAATGGTCTTTAGTATATCTGTGGAGTAATTTTCTTGACGTTTCAGATAAAACATAAATATTAGATTATAGTTGTTAATTGTAATTATTTCGTGAAATAATATATCAAACAAAATTGCTACTTCCTTTTAGTTTCCGACCAAGTTTGAACAAATTGCCAAAGAATTAAAACGCTTAAATAATATGGCAAGCTTAATCGTGTCCTTCCTTATACGTCATTGTAGTTAGATATGATCCAGGTTAATGTTCCTAACTCCATCTACGTCTTGTAATGGGTAGTTAGGATTTTAAGACAACATTATTGCTTCGAAATGTATGTACTTCGGCAGATATGATCACATTAAATTTTATTGTCCTTTAATGCGTCATATCTCCTTAAGTTGTTAAATGTGGCAGTTTGTATGTCAACAATACGTTATATTACATTGAAATGCTTTTCTTTCAGATTTAAATTTATTTAAATAACGTATTTGAATTTAGTTTAATATTTTTCTGAGTGATATTCTTGAAGTTGCAGTTGAAATATGATTAATAAAATATAGTCGTTAATTTTAATGGTTTCGAACGTAAATCTAGTTACGTCGAACAAATCAATTTAGAAAAATGTAGAATTATCCATATTGGTAATATTTTTGCGTGAACATTTCTTAAACACAGTTTCTTTTCTTTTCAGGTCGGAAATTTACTTCCCGATCAACGGCACTAATGAAGCAATCTGCAGGCGGAATATTGACCTAGCAGCCACTCAAACCGCCTTTAAGTGCAATAAAACAACACGCCCTAACCAAAGACAGGCAGCGAGCAATACCAAACTTTATAACCAAAACAAAAGGAAGATAATTCTATCACGCAAATACGCAATCAAATGGCTCTGTTCGGAATTGGAAAGACAATCCAAGCGATATGTCAATTAAAGCCCATTCACGATTGTAATCAATTGCGACACTCGAAGACCAAACAACTCCACGACGAAGTTTTATATCAAACTTGATAAGCTATTCAATTTCGATTCGAAGGGGACAAATCGTATAATTTCGAAGGCCGAACCTGATGTATGGTAACACCAAGGCAATTATAATCGCCCAAGCCAGGGACTCGTATGGCGGCTCCAAATAACTCGCACTATCCACGGCCTAGCTTTGTTACTTTATCTTCGTGTCTTCTCACACTCGTATCTTTAGTATCGCAAGCAGACTTGGCGTTCGCCTCATTCGATTTCAATTCAACTTTATCAGGTGTCAACATTAGCAATCCCAATTCAACGCTCAATTGGTCCTTCTACGAAAACAACGCGACAATCGTGAATCACTTGCACATAAAACATTCTAAGTATTCGACCCTAGTTACAGTCCTTTTGGCGGCAATTTTTATGATCGTCATTTTTACAACCATAGTTGGCAATATTTTAGTTTGCGTCGCCGTTTGCTTAGTCAGAAAACTGAGAAGACCGAGCAATTACTTGATCGTTTCTTTAGCAGTAAGCGATCTTTGTGTTGCTATTATGGTAATGCCGGTAGCGATGGTTTATGATTTAATGGGTTCGTGGCCTTTTGGACCTGTAATTTGCGATTTCTGGGTGTCTAGTGACGTCTTATCGTGCGCAGCGAGCATCCTCAATCTTTGTATGATATCTGTAGACCGTTACTACGCAATTACTAAGCCTTTAGAATATGGGGTTAAAAGAACGCCTAGAAGAATGCTTTTCTGTGTTTTCATTGTATGGATGAGTGCAGCTTTTATTTCGCTTCCACCAGTTTTAATATTAGGCAATGAGAAAACGGAGACTTCGTGCTCAGTTTCACAGAATCAGGGTTATCAGATTTACGCTACATTTGGTTCATTTTATTTGCCTCTCACTGTAATGGTAGTTGTTTACTACAAGATATTTAGCGCTGCTAGAAAAATTGTAAAAGATGAAAAACGAGCGCAGTCTCATTTAGAAACACATTGTTATTTGGAAATCAATGTAAAGAATGGCGGGGCGACAGAAGCTAAACTTCTGGGAAGTCAACCAACGCAAAATCCTACGCGAGGCTCTACGGCCAGCACAAATACAACTGTAAGATTTTTTTTTTTTTTCAATTAATATTAAAGAAATAAAGTAATTCAATATTTCTCATTACTTTGAGTAAATTCGTATTTCATTGAAAATCGTTACCCATTTTTTGTTGAAATAATAAATAGCCTGTGCTAAAATAAAAAAAAAGTCTTAAGTAAGTTATTAAAATTAAACCATATCTTTTTTCTTATATTTCAGTGTAGTATGGATAAAGCAGAAAACACAATAGGAAGGTGTTTTTCGAGTAGAAAGTCGAACGAATCACAATGTCCTATGTTACAACCACCAAAGACGCCAACCAAACCAATACACACGATAAACCGGCCAGGCCAAAGAGACTCAACGCCAGAAAATAAAGAGCAAAGCACGGAAAACAAACGAAGACAGTCCAATGAAAACAATCAAAAATTAAGTACCAGTAGAATTCGCTCGTCATTATCAACATTTGCTCACAAGAGTCACATTGCGAAGGATCTCTTGCATCCAACTAATTCTCCGCATCAGAAGAAACTCCGTTTTCATCTTGCGAAGGAACGCAAGGCGTCCACTACACTCGGCATCATTATGTCAGCCTTCATTATATGCTGGCTGCCTTTCTTCGTGCTTGCCTTAATAAGGCCGTTTGTGAACGAAGATACGATCCCGGACGCAGTGAGTGCACTCTTCCTGTGGCTCGGCTACATAAATAGTCTTCTTAATCCTGTCATTTATGCGACTTTAAATAGAGACTTTAGAAAGCCGTTTCAAGAAATTCTGTTCTTTAGATGTTCTAACTTGAACCATATGATGCGTGAGGAATTCTACCATAGCCAGTACGGTTGTCCAGAGCCACATTACTGTGTAAATAATTCGTCTAAAATCCAAAACTACGATGAAGGCGTCGAAATAGTTTCGGCTGTTGACAGGGAAGAAACGCGGGCTACGGAGAGCTTTCTATGATTGTCAATACCCCAGGTCGATCCCAAAGACCTAGATACTGTGATCTAATTAAGACTAAGTAAAGGTGTAGTGTTTACTTTAAACTTTTAAGTGTTAAGTATTATAAACGTTGTACCAATCAAACTAGTCGTAGTACGAGTATGTACAGATTTCTTTAGTAACATAAGTCATGTAGATTTAATATCAGTGGACGGGGTATCGCTTGACCAAAGAGTCGTAGCTGATTGGAGAGATTTTGTAAAGTTGTGAATATTTCATATTTAATTAGTTCTAAGTTATGTGACTGTGTAGTGAGTTAAATATGTAATACATGTGATAGTAGATAGTAGATTTGTTCTGTTTGTTCGTTCAGAGTATATTTTGTTGTAACCCTAACCTCATTCTAATTCTGGTAGTTTACTTTGTAAGTCGTGGAGGAACGCCGCATCGCATGAACTTAATGCGAACTATTAATTTAATTAGAAATACCAAACTATGATGTGATAGTACTAACAAGAACGCCGGTGCGCCTCTATATTATTATTGAAGTAACATGCAAGCTATGGAAATGTTACGTCCATACAATTTTATTCAGCTGTTATATCAAACGCAGAGAATTTATACAAAACTGTATCAAATATAGGATTTTATTTATGTAGAACAAATGTACAACCATAGATAAATATAATGGAAATTGTGTTTCTATGTTTTTTTAATCAATCCGAAAGGTACTAATATTTTAGAATTAGGTAATTCGATTTTTCTAATTCACACACAACATTTATATTAATGTATCATCATTAAAATATAAGTTAATTTGTATACGTACGTTTGTAATAATGGTTTTGATATTCCATTAAAAGTCAGTATTGTAAATATTGTTCATATTGCGCGTAAGTAGATAATAAAAATAATATTATAAGTATATATTATAATGTGGACATAACAGATACCGTGGGGAAACTACGCTTGAAAAAAAAATAATTTGACAATTCAATTTGATGTATTAATAATTATAACGAAGTAAATATATCTAAAGGTGTAGTTTCTTTCCATAGATATTGAATATTGTGTGACTATTAGAATTTTTTAAACTCGTTTCGTCATGTATTTTCTATAGTTTTATAAAATGCCGAATTCTGCCGTTTTTATATTAAGGGATGAATGTTTAGGAAATAATTTCATCGTTTAGCGAATAATTTTTGGTCACAAGACTTATCCTAATGCACTTAGAGAAGTGCACTCTACACATGAACTGTAAATACAATTATTTAAAGAAACATCTAGTGAAACACCGTTTATTACAGATTGTTTTAACGTAAAGTCCAATATGATTTTCGTGCAATAAACCCTTTAATTGTAATGTAAATAACTATACCTAAGATGTAAAGTACAAAGTTACTTGTTTTGTTTGTACGTTTGTATCCTCTTAGCTCAAGACTCATTTTGTACCACTTTCAATTGACCATTTTGTTATCTGGGGGCACGGTAGTGCCCCCGCCAAGACGAGCCAAGCGAAAGCGAGGCGCACGGGCACTACCTACCTTTTCTCGAAGCGCTTCGACGTTTTTTTGAACCCTCATAACTTGGGTTTGGATTATGCTAGATCAACAAAATTTTCGGGATATATTGTCAATAGCGGACTTATTGAACATATTAAGTTTTAATTACATTAGCTTTTATACTTCAGATTTTATTTATATCTAAAAAACGCTAATTTCGTCACTGACTCACTGATGATCATCAAAATTCTTAAGGTATTTCCTAATGTCCTAGAAAGCTGAAATTTTGTATGTAAGCTAGTATTAGCACACAAACAACAAAAAAATTATAAAACTTGTAACTTTCATCCCCCAACCCCTTAAACTAGGGGATGGGAGTTTGTATGAGACCTGTAATTTTAAATTAAATTTTGATGACGCTAGAGGTCTAATCTAATAATCTAAAACTTGGTTCCCCTAGATATATATATGTATAGGTACTCCTTGTTAAAAAAAAAATTTAAAAATTTAATCGACATATATTGAGACATATACTTCAGATCAGATCATATAAATATGAATGAATAGAAGTGTTGCGAACGTCTCCTGCCTCTTACGTCCACACAGTAGCTAAAAATAAAAAAAAATTGTCCTTGACAAGAGAGTGGGCTATAAAAAAGGCGTCTCTGATCTGCAAGAAATACACCCCAAAAGAAGAAGAAAAAAATAAAAAAACATTTTGTTACAAACAACTTACAAAAAGAAATGAAATCTCACCAAAAACATTTTCATGTAAAATGTTGCCAAGACGAGCCCA
>CAJQZM010039609.1:0-60783 GCA_907164665.1 Colias nastes
GTAATTCCCCTTACAAGTGACACGCCAACGTAAAAATCCTGTAGAGTAGAGGAAAATAAATCTTGAGTAATGTGTATTTAACCTAAATTTGGGGAAAATTGCTTGGCAGGATTACACCCACGACCTTTAATAATAACGTACATTAATTGACTGTTGTATTTGTATGTTACACACCTGATAGAAGCAACTTGTACATAATATATGATTATTACACTACTTCGCTTGCATCTTTCCTATCATTATTTCCGAAATATTTATAAGTAGATTTCCTGAACTTAAAACTTGTAAGAATAAAATCTGATTATTGCGAAAACATCCATATGACTTATCAGTTATCATTGTCATGTAGATCTTTCTAACCAAACGAAAAATACGAGTGTAATTTATTAAAATCATGCTCTATATAAATAACGATTTTACCAACGTTAATAATTAATTTAAACGAACAAACAAAGCACACAACTAAAAAAATCTATAGAGCCTGATTTCAATACAACCTCGTAAATAGCTTTAAAGAAAATAACAAGCGTATTTTCATTTCACAGTAATACGATCAAACTTTATTTTCTCAGTGTAGAACTTTTATTATACCTTTATAAACAAAACTTTGCTAGAAGATAGTTCCTATCTTCTCGTATCCTGTCGTCAACGGAAGCAAATCAGCCAAGCATGTTTGTCGTATCATAACAATGTGAATTTACAAAGAAATCGTAGATTTCCAAGTAAACAAAGTATTTGATAGTTATACGTTATGTGACTGAACCCTTTCATATCTTGTAGGTATATTACTTTAAATAGATGCTTCTGTTTATTTCATACTGTATATAAAACAAAGAGATAAAAATGGTATGATTTTTTTAACATCATTTTTGTAAAGTATTCTGTATCGCATCTATTACAATATAAATAAACTCACAATAATAAATTTTAGTAGGATAACAATTATTTATAAGTAGTCGTAATTTTATCGAACGTAAGCAGTTTCCAAAAAAGGGAAACACAACAAAACAACAAACACAACTCGAGTTAACTGCAGTTTAAAATTTAATTCGGAAAATAATATGCCTTTACACATAATTTTTATAATGTAATGAGCTAGCTACAGTCGGAAAACAATATTCACATAAACGCAAAATTGTACCAAGCTTATATTTATCTAAATCTAACAGTATTTAATCATTATCTATCAGTAATTATCCAAAACGATTACCAATTCAACGGAACCTAGAAGAGAAACAAATCACCTGTGAACTTATCCTATTCCAATATAGCAGGTGAATTTCAAAGTTTACAATGTTAACACAACACCGGATTCGATCCCGAAGCAATTTTAAAGGTTTCCTTGGAATTGAGTGCGTTATTAGAAAAGTTGGGGAGTTGTTCTCGTATATTCCATGAATATATGCTCGCTTTACGAACGTTATGGAAGAAATATTTCTCCTGAGATCTTGTTTTATGCGGATTAAATTATTTTCGAAAAATCACTTCAAAGTTGAGTTTAACGCTCTATTTTCAATGTTTCATCTTAATAATCATGGTATTAATACATGATGCATTAATTTCATGAACTTACTAATTAACTTATTTAAATATAACGTGAAACAATAACACGAATTATGAACTTGAAACAAAAATAATAAGAAAACGTGAATCCAACAATCAACTATCCGCAGATAATACTATACTAGGTATTGCTAAACCCCAATATATCTATCTTACTAAATACAAATTGTTTAAGATAAAAATAAATATTTAGATAAGACTTCATAACGATCTAAAAGTATCTCTCGATTACACTATACAGGTCAATGACGTTTATTTAAAAGCTCAATAGCTATATAAACTAATTCATTTTACATAAACTAATGGTATTCGAAGACGTTTGGCCGAATCAGGTCATGCATCACGTTACCCATCAGCCTCACAAAGAAAAGGCGGAATATTTACAAAGGCTATCAAATTTCGTATACTAAGTGAACTGAGGGGCCTTTTGAAATCCCTTTCATAGTATAAAGGATACATTAACACTTTGAATACAAATTAAATATGATATATAGGTAATACTCGACAATTTATGACATTTTTAATTCTAGCTCTATGGTAGACATATACGTCGCAGCCTACTCGATATATTTGCCCTTTCATTGATATCCTAGGCTCTTAATTAAAGGCTCTATTAAACTAGCTACTGTAATGGTATTCATTACCTATGCAATTATACATCGCATAAGAAAGGACATTCCTGTGAAGAAAGTCTTAAAGGTGCCGAGTGACATAACCTAGGCGATTTATGAAACGGCTGATTTATCCAGTCAGCTGCGACATATCACAATATTATATACAGGTACATAATTCTAAACAGCTGGTACGCAAAACTATAAAAATCTGGTACACAAAGAAATAATTCCTTCGTTCACTTTCACATAAAATGTATTACAATACTAATTGAAGATTACAAAAAAGTATGCCACGGAATGGGCTTAAAAAAGAAAATTGGCTTGATAAAATCAGATAAGGTCCTTGCCGTTTAAATCTGTTCTCGAAGGTTCTAAGAGCCTCGGTATCAAGATTGGCTTCTAAAAGCTTTTCCACAACGTACTTTTATTCCGTGTTCGAGCGTGCTTTGTATAAATTACTATTGTCTGTTTCGTCTTGAAAGGTTAAGAATAATTTCAATGTATAGAATACATCGTATAGGTATTAATGGTACAGTATACGTACGTGTACACACACACATGAATCGCTTGTGTATTGGTAAAATTTATCTGTTCTACATAATAATGGAGGTGAGTGATTTGTGATGGTTCTACAATCTACATATTATTGTAACAGGGGATGAAAATTAATAGGATTTTAATATTTTACATAGTTATTAGTAGTCAGTATTTTTATACTTACAATCTCAATTATAAATAGGTCTATATTTACCATATATTTACAAAAATATATTTTCAAATACTTAAGATTTATGTAAACTCAGGTACGCATCTGGACTTTCTACAAATTTTTTGGTCATACTAATGTCATCGAAATTCAACTTTATTCACTGTCAATTACGACTCATTTTACAAAAATAATCATCAATTCATTATATTCGGAATTTTATGAACGAGCTCCATCTGAGTCATCTAGAAGTGATCCGAAATGACTTGTGTATATTGATCGGCGCCAAATCGGGCGCAAAGTATGACCTCATAATCCATGACTGCTATTAATTCGGTTAAGGGCCGATTTTTCAATGCTTGGTTAAAACTTATCCGTCCAATAAAGTATTACACGATGATTACACGATAATATTAAAATGTCACGTAAACTGTCAAATACGGTCAATTATAATACGTTTTTAAAATGATAGTTTTATACATTATTCGACGAATAAGTTTTAACCAAGGATTAAAAAATCAGCCCTTAGGGCTAATTTTCAATTCAGTTCATTTACCTTAATGCTATTTAAAATAATTCAGTTCATTGGCGTGGTATTAGATTTACAACCTGACCACCCGTGACTAAAGGAATGATAAGATCTGAATATCGTGAAAATTCAATAAAATATTCGAATGAAATATTGGATTAGGGCACGTATCCCTCTGAAAACAATATCGGCTAATATAATAAATTTAAGTTTTCTATCAATGGCGATGTGCAGATGGGAAAAATGTATTGTCTTATAAAAATACCAGTAGATAAAGGGCCACTTTTCATTGGAAAGCCGCTCCAACCAAGGTTAGGTTAGTCATCCATTATTCATATCAATTTACTTATTTCTAACAGACATTAACTATACCTATAAATAAATTACTATTTACTTTTCAAATGCATTGTTGAATAAATTTCACAGAAAAGAAAAACATAACTGTGTTTTTATATATTATGACATCACATAAAAAAATGTTGATACATAATATAAGAAAATGTAGACACATAAGGTAAGAAATGTAGGTTCATACAATTTTTAGATTTTGAAGGGCGCGTCATGGCAATATCATCACGTCATGGAGTAAAGCGACGATTTTGGTATTTTTGAATCTTGCCAAAGAAGTTTCACTTCTAACGTACATATTATGTATTTTCCTATATTATTTACTTAAAGGAATATAAAAAATGAATGATCAAATACTCACGAAATTTGCACTCACATAGATTAAATACTGCTTTGAATAATTTCCTTCCGTGTCGTTTCATTTTTCATTACTACTTATAAAATTGCGCTAGTATTACACCGGGTAGTAATTAAAGATAGTAATTACTTACGACTTTGAAATATTCATACGAACACGCGAGTTTTTTCTGTTTACCATTTTTACTAGAGCTATATATAAATAAACAACATTAAGTTAATTTAAAAAAAATATTTAACTAATTGGAAAAAGGGTCACGTTCCTTAATGAAGGTAGGATTTAATTTATGTTACATTCAATAGCTGAAATAAAGAACTTTTTAAACAGTTATTTTTAATGTACAATGAATATAAGATAATCCATTTATATATAGGATTATTATGTTTACTGTATGTGGTATGAGCGTAATTCCCGAGTGTAAAGGTGACCTATTTCCTAAACTACTTCTCAGTAAAGGAATCAATAAATATAAAAACAAAAAAATACAGTTAATGTAAGTACACGAAACTTAACTTTTAAATAAATGTAGTTTAAAAAAACACGCTTAGAATATAGAGGTAAGATCCTCGGTGTACAAAGAATTAAATCTGTCCGTTTAAATTAGGTCAAAATCGAACCGACATCAGTCAATTACATACAAACTTTCAGGTGAGGCTAATAATGCGTATTAAAATATACTAAAACCCAAAAAGAAATTTCTTTCTTCCCCTCTGTATATATCACGCTACTAATATTGCATGTACTTAAGGTACCAGGTGTGTTAAGGAAAAAGGCTATAAGGCATTTACGAAGTTTCTTATGGCATGTTTAAAACTTAATATGGCGATAACCTTTTAAAATATCGACGTATACCTACTACTGCATATAACTTTCATTATTAAGATATTATAATCGTATTATATGACTGCTTATGTCTCAATGTAATCATAGAATAATCGTTTATCAAATGTAACATAAATATTAAAGGTAATAAACATAATATTTTTATAATAATAAGTAGAGATTTAAAATATTTACGTTTTCTAATCGATTAGAGTTTATAAAACAAAACAAAACCTCAATACCGATGCTATTGTAGTGGTAAGAAATGAAAGATAAATTCTTATATTACATAAATAAATAAATAAATTATGTCGTCAGTTAATTTCTGACTTCATTTATCATATCGTTGTCAATTTTATAAAGCTTTTGTGTTGTAACTTATTGTTTCACTGTATATAAAATGTAATAAAGCATGAATTAACGTTAAATACATATCGTAAGGGTTATTTACGAAATTGAAAGTTAAAATTGATACGCTCGTTTTCAATATCACTACATAGTATATAACAAAGTCGCTTTCTCTGTCCCTATGTATGCTTAAATCTTTAAAACTACGCAACGGATTTTGATGCGGTTTTTTTTTAATAGATAGAGTGATTCAAGAGGAAGGTTTTAGTATATAATTTATTATGTTTTAAACAAAGCGGGCGAAGCCGCGGGCGGAAAGCTAGTAAATTATAAAATATTAAAGGTGAGATTCCGCCTACGAATAATTGAGTGTACTTTAACGAATGAGTTTGGAAAATTTTCATTCACTGAATACATATTAATTATTATCATGATATTGATTGGCATGGTAATATAAATAGCTGGAGTTAAATAATTGAAATCACGCAAACGCAATCATAATTGATTAAGTACTTGAAGATATGTCTTAATGTATTATTATGTATGAGTAGTAAGATAAAAAGTCTATTAGTATTTATTGTGGTCTTTGTTTCAAACTGCATGAAGTGTTATTAACTTATTAGATACATTTGATATCGTATTTATAAAATAAGAGGAAATATTTGATTCTATAAACGAATATAAGCTGTATTGCAGAATCCCCAAAACTACTTTACCCATTTTAAATATGTTTAACGATAAAAAATTTATTGTTTCTTATATTATATTCATTGACATAAAATCCAAAAATTATTTCAATAACTTCAATACAAAACAATTGTTAAAGAATACATTAAACACCGTAAAGAAAATCGATCTGTAGTACTCTATGCAATGAATTGTTGTTTTCAATTTCATAAAATCAAAAGAACGCGTTATATAAATGGAATTACAAAAATGAGATAACAATTGCAGCTGAGTGCTTTTTAATCTACTGTTTTCCTGATACGTGTTGTAATACGTTTTTATTCTTCATTGTGTTTTAATGGTAAAATAATAACAATGGAGACTAGATACTAGATTCCACTAGAGAGTTTAATGTGTAGCGCGTCTTTACCTAAGACGTGATATTTTTTTTCTTTAAAAGGTGTTAATAGTTCTATAACATGAAGGCATCCTAATATAGGTTCTATATAAGTTCTTGTTTGCAATGTTTGCAAACGCATTTGTTGTTTGTCAATGTCATATTGTGAACGCATCTTTTTAATCTGTAACCTCGCTCTCTCTCTCTATTATACGATCTGTCATGTTAAGAACGCTCCATATTAACTAGCCATCTGCTATTTTACACACAAGTTTTTATCAGTTCTTTAATATTATAAGAATTGTAATTTGGAATTAGTTGATCTAATCTGGCAAGTTGGGCAAATTTAGTAAAAAATGATACCTACTTTTAAATAAGAGGAAAAATCTCCATGGTATATAGCTCAATATAGGCAAATATTATCTCAATAATTGAAATTAATGTTTATTTCTATATAAACCAACCACTGTAGACTGTGTATTTGTGTAGTAATGTTGCATAATTCTTTGATATCGATTTGATATCAATATATCTCCCTATATTTTTTTCCATTTAGCAATCCGTTGTTTATTTAAATAAAATAAAATGCAATTCATTCATTTACAACTCGGAAATGTAAAAGGCAAGTATCTTTACCAAGATTGCACCACCATTATCTTCAAAGAAATGTTGTTATTGATGTTATACTATAGTATAATTATTAATTATGCTATAAATATACAATGACGCAAACTAAGTGGCTGCATTTTACGACGATGTGCTGAGACCATCAGTGGAATGAATTGTGTTTAAAGACAATCTAATGTAGGTATACTGTATTGTGTAGGAATTCAAATTAACACAAATTTAGCTACTGTAGTATTTATCCTCTATGTCTTGTTACTAATGTTAACTTAATTACTTTAATAAAAATAACAGCAAGTCCTATCGCATCCCTATTAATAAAATTAAAACTTACTACGTTACTGCTTAACACATACCTATACATATGCATGTATGTTATATATTTTATCCAAAAAGTATCCAAGCCTATATACATTTTAGTCTTATAAACAATTCACTAAGCCTCTTATCATTTTGATACCAAAAGTTAGCGTCCCTAATTAACTATAAGGCGGCTTAACAATCCCCAAGGATAGGTTCATCTTTTTAAGTATTTAGGTCATTAAAATTAGGTCACTGGCAAGGCTTGTGACATTAAAACACTTGATAGTTTTGGCATCTATTGTATTTGAATTTTAGAACGCTAGCTTGCTCTATCATCAAATTTTACTGCTTTCGTTTCTTTTGATGTATATTTTTTATGTTTTATTATATGTATAGACTAGCTACTTGCTCCGGTTCCACCCGGATATTAAAAATATAACAGTTCCTAATCGAATTGGAAATGAATCCAATAAAGTAAAAATCAGTAAAATACTTTCAGTCGTTCTTGAGTTATAAGTGTGGTCTAACTAATACGTTTTTTACATAAATAAATTATACATAAGTTTCAACAATATAATTTAGTTAAATAATTTGAAATTTAATAAATTGTTAATTAACTCATAAAACAGTCATTAGAAATAATAAATTTTATCAAACCTTAATCCAAAAATACTGTAGTTTTCATAAATTTCAAAACATATAACTATTAAATCGTACTTATACAAATAAAAAAAAATACTTCTATTATTGAATTATCTGCCTACGCACACAACTTTAAAACTTAACGTTCAAAATAACAAATAGCTTTACCTTATACAATATTTTCATACGCCCCCTAGAGTACAGTCTCGCACAAAACACGATTTAATTATCCATACAAATTTAATAAACACAGTTCACAAAACACGTACAATATTATGTATTTCGAAATCCGCGGTTCCGTAGCGCATAGACGTAGCGCTCCCTGTGGAGTCTACGCGGCACTGCTACGCCATACGAAACGAATGCGCACGCTTGATTCAGCGTAGCAAACTCGACTGGTCTTATGACCCATTCGATACGGATTATAATCGTTCGCTCTTGTATACCGCATTTTTTACATTTGAACTGCATTTGTTTATACTTTTGTGTTCAACTGTACATCTTTACATAAAAGTTGTAACTATATTATCTGGAAATAATGTTTCTTTTTTGTCTGATTGAATGTATATTTGTCATTATTTTAGATACGTAGAGTAACTCTATAAGTAAAATATATATCTACTTATTATATGCGAGCTTTGAAATTAAACGTTACTGGTATGATGATATCTTTATAATTTTAAATATTTAATTTTATAAAATTTATAAGAAATAATTTAATGGTGTCATAATATTCATTGAATTCAAAGCACAATTCATAATTTTTCTTACTATATTTATACTGTCTTCTATTTACCGATATTATTTAAGAAATATATTAATATAGAAAAATTCCTCCGTAGTAACACGGGACGACAGTGATTTACTCAGACTTTCTTATGATTGTCTTGAAATGCCTTGAAATGCCAAAGGTCGCCTGTAACTGGATCATGAAGTGTCAGTATCTATTTTAGTAAAACGGCTTTGTTATTATCAGTAATAGTGCAATATTCTTAGGTCTATATACATGTAATATTACCTGTTTCACTTTATATCAAGCACCTTAGTAGATAAATTAGAAGAAGTACCTATTTTAAAATTGTAGTTTTACCTTCACCCTATTAAATAAATATTATTTTGAAAGCCGGTGTTTTAACTAGTAATAATACCAAAATGCCTACTCATTTTAATTATATTACATATTTTCACCTGAACTTTTTTACGTGATGATGCTTGTATACCGTACACTGTACAGGATAACCATTAGTATTCAAACCGTAATTCATTTCGCTGGCCAAGTGCGGGTTGGAAGTCGTCAAGGTCATTAAATTTTTAGTTCTATTACAATATGATGGTGTGTTTCTTCACGTAGTGGATCAATTTTGTTTAGATTTACAGTTTATGCAAATTTCAAAAATGTTTATAAGAAAAATTAATAGACTTTACATGTTATTTTCTTTCTTATCTTTCCCAATTGTAGAATATAAATGTATAACGATTTCATATTAACACGACTCTGTAGTATTATACATATAAGTATTATTTTCTCTACATGTTTCGTCACTCTTTCGATAAATTTAATTATATAATAGTAATTTTTTTTGTTTATAGCCAAATAGCATGACATGTTGACGATTATTGATCATTCAATTATCATTCGAATAAACAAACATTAAACGAAAATAATCTTTTAAAATCCACTACGAATTTCAATTAACGAAATTTTTATTGACTGTGTATTTAGTAACAACATCCCTAATTGTACGGAATCGAAATCGTTACATTTTCAGCGCAAATTGAAACATAAAATATTGGAAAATACGACGAAATTCCAGCCATTTGCGCACAGCTTAATTCTATAATCATTATAGAATATAAATGGTTTGTGCTATTAATGAAATTATTGGATCATCCGAGTTGTATACACCTTTCCCCTTTTACGTTTTCACTGATGGTTATCGTCATAAAATAATTTCGTACAGAAATATATTTCGCGCCAATTTATCGCGAATTCATACTGAATGCCGAAATTTTGTTTCAATGTTGAAATTTTACGGTCAATTAGAAATGAATAGGACGCTTTACTATTCCATTCGGTGGTATTATCGTTATCTGAATATAAAAGCGTTAAATTTTCGCTGAAAAGTTTTTTTTTTGGCGCCCATTAAAGTGGATTATAATTCATTTAAGGGTGTTAATTTATCAAATTTTTCCTTTCAGTTAGTTGTCAATTTAAGTTATAATACTGGCCGATTAAGGAAAGCTGGCATCTTCACAGTACTCACACATATGCAATTTTACTATACAGTATGTTCAAAAATAAATGCGACTCTAGTTTAATTATTGTAGACTTGAATTGTAAAATGAATGCGTTGTAGATAAATATAATTATGAAAGTTCTCATAATTTATATGTAAAATTACAATTTAAAAGTAACACAATCGATGAACTTAATTATTTATTCTTATAATCAATTGTAATATAGTATTGATAATCATTCAATTATCAAATAATAATTAAATTTCATGTCATATTCAAAATAACGATGTAAACAATACAAATAACACGTGCGCTTACTCACAAGAAACAATACAAGCGAAACCCTAGCACGTAAGAGATAAGGCTACATTACAATAAAAGCTGTATTGTTCAGCTATGTATGAAAATTTTAACTTACGGCGTTTACATTTTGTTTACAAAACTTATTAAAATGATTACATAATTAATTAACCTAGGTAAAGTAAAAAAATATTCTTATCCGCGTGCCGCGAAGTATCTCGTCGAATATAGTTAGTAGTAGATATACCTAACGTCTTTGTTTAAATTACATCACCCTGTATTTATAAACAATTGCAACATAAAAACAATAATTGTCCCCTTCACCCTCATAAGCTAGTCTGCGCGCGAGAGAGACAGACAGACTTTTCTTGATGCGTATGCACTATGACGTCACGCCGCGCGCGTCTTCACAGACACTACACATGTGCAATGTTTAAATGTCAACACGTTCCAGCTCTTCTTAATCGGCCAATATTATTATTTATCGCTTAAAATAGAACAATAGAGGTTTCATTCAACTAATTAAATTTCATGTTTATACGAGCTAGGATTGTCTTTGGTCTATTTAAATTTATATTTTAATCTCTATAATAGATTGTATACTATAAAACAATCGCAATTTTACTTCTAAATATTACAAAAGAAACACACTACAAGTACTAAACCTAAAAACCTCCATTGAATCATAAATACGATATATAGACACGCACACGTTTGTGATTCAATTATTTAATATAGATAAGAACAATTCCATCCAATATCTACTATTATAATATGACCTGTAAAAATTACTGGCCATTTACCAAAGCACCAAATAACAGGCAAGCATAATCATCAATCTGAAACTCTAATCATTGATTTTATCAGGCAAATGGGTTCTGTATATACAGATTTACATGTCAATTTCAATCATGGTGCCTTAAAATTAAGTACATTATTTATTTTATCAGTTGTGCTCTCTCGGCCAAGAGTTCAACAATACAATATAATATTTACAATGAACAAACAGATTGGGGAGCAAACAGTAAGTATTGTGAATTGTTTGATGGAAATTAAGGGTTTTATTTTTTACATTAAATCATAGTAAATTGGTTTCGCGCAAATATTAATAGGGCACCCTATATAATATGTATAACTATTGCAACTTATGTTTATTTAACTAGGCTTCCAAAATGTTTTATTAATTACCATTAAATAATTTAATTTGCGATACAATAATTACGTCTTTTGATAAAATTATAAGATTAGTAGGAATGAATCTGGTGCATTTTGGACACATGCGCGAAAAAAGATACTTTTATATTAGATAAGCGCATTCAATCATGCAATTTAATCTATACTATTATTATAAAGCTGAAGAGTTTGTTTGTTTGAACGCACTAATCTCAGGAATTACTGGTCCGATTTGAAAAATTATTTCGGTGCTAGATAGCCCATTCATCGAGGCTATAATATATAGGATGGAAGAGGTTATAGGCTATATAATATAATATCATCACGCTAATATCAACAGGAGCGGAGTGGGGGGGCTGCGCCACGCGGGTGAAACCGCGGAGCGCAGCTAGTGTAATGATATTTTAAACAGTTGTGCCTTTTTTTGTTACAAATGAAGCTTAAAATAATAAAGTGTAACATAAGGATGTTTTCCTCAAAGCTTGGCAAGCCAAATCATTAATTTTCGGGTTGTTTAAACCCCTTCCAACAATATTATTGAATATTGAGCTTGCGTGATCGTATAATAAGTCCACACTCAATAAATTTGATTACAACCTTTTCTAGGTATTTTGAGTAGAACGCAACTACGTTCGTGTCAAACTGTGCCCAAAGATTAAATAATGTTTTTTATTACAAACTATAGCTCTCCGCCCGCGGCTACGCCTGCTTTGTCTAAAAACTAATAAATTATATACTAAAAACTTCTTCTTGAATCACTCTATTTACTAAAAAACGCATTGAAATCCGTTGCGTAATTTTAAAGATGCATACTAAGGGACATAGGGACAGAGAAAGCGACTTTGTTTTATTCTATGTAACTAGTGATACTTATTAAAAGTCATGACTCATGAACAAATACTTGTTCCAAATCTGATACTAAGCTTGTTATCTCACATGACTTTGCTAAAAATGAAGAAAACAAATCGTTTTTATACTTACTTCTTTGCAATTTATCTTTGGTCTGATCTTGTTAACTTTTATATGAACTGAAATATTAGTAAGCAAAAGTTAGCGCCTAGAAGGTACTTTGAATCTCTTGGTATTAACATTTTTAATATGAATAAACTATAGTAGAGCCATTTTAATAGGCAACATTTGACAGTTCAACAAAATTCAACAACGTAACCTAGTAACGACGACATAGAATAACATGATATTTCGTTTTGTTAGAACTGCACATTTGCTTAACTTTTTTCAATTACGATTACATATTTATAATACTAATGACCGATACAAGTAATTTTAAGATTTCATTTTACTGATAAACCATTCTAAATATAATAAACAATTTCTGAATTGAAGAACTGACGTCGCTACAATTTTGTGTCAATAAACCTTTTTTCTTTTTAAATACCAGAGATGTTACTCTAAAAATCGAAATCTGACATCTAGAATCGAATGCATTGATTACTTGTGAATAAAAATCATCATAAATTATTAAATTCGATTGACAAATGTTTCAAATCCGTATCGATTAATTCACTTTAATCGATGTTTTTAAGCAGGTTACCTCTCTTCGAAGATAAAATTGAAAGACGTCAAATGTTGCCTATTAAATTGGCTCGACTATAGCAAACTGTAAGTTATAATCCTACTAATATTACAAATGAAAGTTTGTGAGGATGTGTGTGTGTGTATGTGTGTGTGTGTGTGTTTGTTACTCTTTCACGCAAATACTACTGAACCGATTACAATGAAATTTAGCACACATATAGAGGGTAACTTGGATTAACACATAGGATAGGTTTTATCCCGGAAATTCCACGGGAACGGGAACAATGCGGGTTTTCTTTTGAAAACGCGAAGTTGCGGGCGGAAATCTAGTCCAATCTAATACAATTTCTTTAAAGTATTAAATCCTAAATATTTCTTACTTTTATCCAATATTAATATTTAAAAATATTAATATTGGATAAGACGAAATTATTTTACAAGTTTGTTCACTACAAAATTTATACCATTATCCAAAAATTGAGTATCAACCTTACTTTCTTACCCATAAAATTATTGCTTAAAAGAAAAACTACCCAAATCGTTTTTTATTTTTCTTTTTAACGCTCAAATAAAAAGGTTCTGAAGTCTTTTCGAATATACTTGTATCATAAGTGAAAAACGACAATCGTTCAACGGTATAAGATGTTTTCCTCATATTTTCGACTGTGCATTTCCACGTATATAACAAAAAATATTGCATTTTTATCTCTATCTCCTGGATATAAAGCTCACATTTGTTCGCTCTAGTTCCGCTAAATTACAGAAAAGCCAACACTAGTTACAATTTGTATTGTCGCATTGAACAACGATATTTCTATACAGAAGTAAAATGGACTGTGTGTGATTGTTATAGAGTTTATTTTTATTTGGCAATGAACGTTAAACAGAGCGGTGAGGCTTGAACTCAGATTGCATGCCGTCATATTATTTCTTTTGTAGCGAAAGGAATTTATGCCAATTAGAATGCGATTATCTGCGTTTGCCTGTTAGAAGTTAATATTAACTGAGCAATAATATTGCACAACTGCATTTTCATACATCAGTTATCTTTAAATAGATGTCTTGTATAATTTCCTTGGAAAAATAATTATGTATACAGAGGTCTACTTATCTTTGTTATTATTTCATGTAGTAGCGTACAATTTAGGTTAAATTACAACGAGATTTTGATCTGAATTGTTTTATTTTAAATTACAAAAATTGTAGATATAGCTGGTTTTGTTTTGTTTATTTGTTACTTAATCCGTCGAAAATTACTGAACGGATTTTGATGATAATCGTTGTCACGAATTGAATGATTCGTGAGCTAAAATTTATACAAGTTTTTGCTTTGGCGAGTGAAACCACGAGGCAAAACTGATCATCGTAGTTTTATAATAAACATTGTGACAGTTGAATGGGTAAACTGCCAACATATTCCGATAAATACTAACGTATCAATTAATTTTTAATCACAGCTTCCATAACAATGTTTTATGCTGTTTTATGTCTATTAAAAGACTCGTTATCAACAAAGCAATTGAACAGCTTTACCTTTTAGAGCGAAATAATTGTATCTATAAATAGAAACAATGAATAGTTTCCCACATTGGATGTTCCTTTGAATATATTTTTAACAATAGGATAATATTACAGTTAGAGCTAGCGCGCAAGAGCAACTTTAGTCTCCGCAACTATTTTGTATCTCCCATCAACTCTATAGGAAGTTGCGTCGCTACGTGCGCGCTCTTTCTTACTAGCCCATAGAGTTGATGGGAGAGAAA
Source organism: Colias nastes (assembly GCA_907164665.1). Lineage (NCBI taxonomy): Eukaryota > Metazoa > Arthropoda > Insecta > Lepidoptera > Pieridae > Colias > Colias nastes. The sequence continues at coordinate 14,931 of CAJQZM010039609.1, forward strand.
AAATAGTTGCGGAGACAAAAGTTGCTCTTGCGCATGAAAGGGTGTAATGTATACGAGCGGCTAAGAATTTGATTCTTTATAATTTTATAATATTCTCCAATTATTTATTACTTGAGGCAAGAACACTCCCTTTCTCTATCACTAAAAATATATGTTTTGGTCTGTTTATTTAATATAAAGGTAGGTAATTTAAATCCCTTTGTTAATTTGATAATATCAATTAACGATAAAATGTAGACAGTTCAAGTACATAATTACAGAAATTCTTATAAGTTCCTTTAAACCAAGACGAGTGAACAAATTAAATTACTCCTACTATTATAATAGTCGACAGAATCGCACCAGTATAAACAGCCTAAATCAACACTAGGTGACGCAATGTCCATTGTCACGAAGCAAGTAATAAAGGTTGATTGATCCAATCTAATTAGAGCGATGGCGAACCTTCTAGAATATGGCCTTGATACGGTTCCCGCCAAAACCACGGCAGTACAGGCGAAAGGGTTAGATACCTCTTGCTTTAGTATAAATTAAGGTAATATATTATATAGGTTATATAACGCATGTGTATTGAACATGGATAGGTGATTGATATAAGTGATACTATAAATATGAAACAAACTAATTGAAAAACTATTATTACCTACTATATGATAAATAGATTAAGAGAAATGCTGATATTATGTGAGAATGTCTCTGTATCTTATTTTGAACAGCAAATATTACAATTGCAATATATTTATTTCGGTTTTTTTACTATCTACTATATAAAAATAAGTCGGGTTTTCCTTCCTGACGCTATAACTCCAGAACGCACGAACCGATTTCCACGGTTTTGCATTCGTTGGAAAGGTCTCGGGCTCGTTGAGGTTTATAGCAAAGAAAAGGTGTCTCTGGTAGCGAAACGGAGTTCGCCCGGTTTGCTAGTTTTTAATAAAAATCAATCATCCAATTTTTAATTAATTTTAAGATATAACTCAAACCACAAACGATTAATTTAAGACACGCGATTGTGTTGGTTGTAAAAGTGATGATGAATATAATATCTTTATTTTGTTTTTGATTCATCCAGAAATAAATGAAATTTGTTCATAAGTAACACAACAAGAATATACTGTTTTATTACGTGTATTTCAATACTAAATAAAATATTTATAATACAAAATAAAACACCACAATAATAAAATACTCTCGCTCTACTTCATTTATTATTTTGTTTATTTTCATATAAGATATCCCTCAGACAAAACTGTGTTCAATAAATCATCAAACGAACTCAAGGAACTAATAAAAAGTTATACCAACAACAATTTGCAAGAATTTTTATCTAACCTAACCCCGAGTCCGGACACAGACTATTCGTTGTGGAAAGCAACACAAAATCTAAATCGTCCTAGAAAACAGATCCCTCCCATCAGAAAAGCCAATGGGATGTGGGCGAGATCAGACCAGGAAAAGGCTACAATATTTGGTGAACACTTGTGCAACGTTTTTCAACCATTTCCAGAATTGAGACCGGAGCATAGCTCTGAGATACGTAGTTATTTGGAAAGCGCAGATCAAATGTGTCCTCCATTAAAATACACTAGCCCTTCCGAAGTAGCGGATGTAATACGAAACCTTAAGGATGGAAAATCACCAGGATTCGATAGCATAGATAGCGTTCTCTTGAAAAACTTACCCAAAAAGGGTATAGTAGCAATCGTCAACATCTTTAATGCCTGCTTAAGATTGAATTACTTTCCAGGTCACTGGAAGATAGCACAAATAATAATGTTACTCAAACCTGATAAGACACCAAATGAAGTTGCATCATATCGGCCCATAAGTCTTCTACCGTTAATGGGTAAACTTTTCGAAAAGATCATACTAAACAGGTTGAAAGTACATCTTAACGACATCACCCCGGATCACCAATTTGGATTCAGGGAGAATCACGGAACAATTGAGCAAATTCATCGTATTGTAGACGTTATAAGCAGATCTTTGGAGGAAAAGAAATACTGTTCAGCAGTATTTCTAGATATTAGCCAGGCCTTTGATAAAGTGTGGCATGACGGTTTATTATTCAAAGTTAAAAAGATGCTCCCTCACTCATTCTTACACATTATCAAATCTTATCTCTACAAACGTTGTTTTGAAGTAAAGTTTCATGAAGTGACATCAGAACTGTATGAGATCAAATCAGGAGTTCCACAGGGAAGCATACTGGGACCGATTCTCTACATTATTTACACAGCCGACCTTCCAACTTCAGACAACACCATAGTCGCAACATACGCGGACGACACAGCCTTGTTATCCACTCACTCAAATCCAATAATAGCGTCAGATCACCTGCAAAATCACATTTATAAAATAGAGGAATGGCTTAAAAACTGGAGAATTCATGCAAATCAGAGTAAATCAAAACATGTAACATTCACACTCAGGAGAGACACATGCCCACCAGTTAAATTGAACAATGATTACATTCCTCAAGAGGATAATGCTAAATACTTAGGCATGCACTTGGATAGAAGGCTAACATGGCGAAAACATATTTGGACAAAACGGAAGCAACTGGACTTGAAACTTCGTAGTCTTTACTGGCTAATTGGACGCCATTCACAAATGAGGACAGAAAGCAAATTAGCAGTATATAAAGCCATCTTGAAACCCATATGGACCTATGGCATCCAACTATGGGGTACAGCTAGTAATAGTAATATAGATATACTGGAGCGCTTCCAAACAAAAACTTTAAGGACTATATTTAACATCCCATCATACATCAGTAATAGGATCATATACTTAGACTTAAAGCTACCTACTGTCAAACAGGAGATAACTAAATTTAGTGACGCCTACCAGAAAAGACTTTCAAATCATAAAAATGAGCTAGCCTTTAAATTAAGCGGAGATCAAGGCCTTCAGTACAGAAGGCTAAAAAGACATAGTGTGCCAACACTACAGGGCAGATTTGTAAGGATGGAATGATACATCCATTTGAGATGTGTCCTTCTAAGCAAAAAAAAGAAAAAAAAAAACCTAACAGATATAAATATCACACAAACTAGTGGCTTATTGTTGTGATCAACAGATTGCCATGAAGCAGTATATAATTAAAAAAAAAAAAAAAAAAAAAAAATTTTCATATAAAACACGAATTGGCTTATTATATTTACGATAACTATAATAAAAGAACCAAAATCGCAGTTTTGTCTACTTGTTTTTGTATGATTGCCATAGAAAAACCTTAGTCAGATAACCTTCATAGCAATTAGGCGGGTGCACACAGAGCGAGCAACCTCGCGAATAAGCTTGGTCAGTGTAAACGTGGTTCAACCGATGAAAAAGACACTCGCGAAGCAATTGCTGCGCGACAGAGCTAGTTTTATTTTATTTTAGTTTAAGCGTATTTTAATAATTTAATAATTGCAAAAGTTACGTTTTTTTATATGTGATATACATGTTGTGATGTAATGATGAGTTGTGTTATGTTATGATTTGTCATGTTATGTTAATCATTTATTAATCAATCTATCAAAAAAGTATATCAGTGTATGTGGCTCGGCCGAGGAAATCGATATCACACGTCATTTCCCACGTCTTAAAGACTGATTAAAATGACTAGAGCTGTCATTTTCCTCGACCGAACATATCATACTAAACTTGTACTAAACCGAGCCTTCGCGCAGCAATTGCCTCGCGAGGCAGCTCGCTCTGTATGCACCCGTCTATTGATTGTAGCATTTCGAGTATTATTCAAAAAATTGGCGTACAAAGTTGGCAGAATAATCTGGCGAGCAATCTCTTGGCAAGCAGCGTCGTTTATACTGTAATAGAGTTGTTTTCCGACTTCAGGTTCATATCGTGATTGATAACATTATTATATGTAAAATCTATGTAAGTCACTTGGCAATATAATAACTATTACGGCTTTACGTAAAAATGTAAAAAAGGGATGGATGAATGAATTATTTACTTTCAAGCAAAAAGAGCTAATAGTCTACCTATATCAAATAAGGACAATAGGTAAGGTATGTTTAGTCTGAACATACATATAACATACTTATATAGACTTTTACCCAGATAGCATCGGAAAAAGCGGCGCACTCTGATACCTGTAAAAACGTGATACTTTGTGATGACGGTTAAACATTATTTATTTTTTTACGAAGCTAGGTACCTAAGTAAATTTTTATGAAATATACATTATTAAATTATAGGAGTAAAACTGAGGGCACTAACTTTTATTTATAACGTTAGTTAGTAATACATTCTATGAATACTAGTATGACCGATGTGAAGACTGACAGATGAGTGGAATTGATGTGAAATTCAGGCTGAATAGCAATTGGTCTCAATTGGTTATGCTGTAAGCGAGTATGAAACATTATGGTACAAAGCGAATGTAATTTTGGCAAAATATTCAAGCAAGTAACTAAGTGTAACTTTTCGAAATGTGAACTTAAATGTATGGAGTTTTAATATGAAATTCGCCCATTTTATGATTCGCCATTTTTATAATTATAAACATGAAATTCGCCCATTTTATGATTGCCAAAAAAAATTCTTAGAGCAGGAATTTCATAAATTATTTCCAGCTCTATATTTATAATAACTAGCTTACCGCCCGCGGCTTCGCCCGCTTTGACTTAAACCTAATAAATTATATACTAAAACCTTCCTCTATCTATTAAAAAAAACCGCATCAAAATCCGTTGCGTAGTTTGAAAGATTTAAGCATAGAAAGGGACATAAGGACAGAGAAAGTGACTTTGTTTTATACTATGTAGTGATTATTTCTACCTTCCATATCATAACTCATTATAGTCGATTATCAAAGAAACCAAATAAAAATTAATTAGTACACTTTGCAAAGACTTGAATAACAAATTTTAATTACCATGTCAAAGGTAATAAACAAGGACCCTTGTGACGTAATCTCACTGTCTCATAAGTGAAGCTAATTATGTGTGCCCAAGTGTGACTAAACGAAGGAAAGTGGCAATTAGCCGTCTTTTATTAACACCTCCGTTTATTGCAGGCTTTTTACGGCAAGAACAATTGCTGTGAGGGTAGTTGAATTCAGTATGAGTAATTCTGGTTGATTGTTCTGGTTATTGGATTGTGGTTGAAAAGTGAAGTCCCGTATCCCCGTAGTGGGGTAAGGGGCAGATGCATTATGCATACATCTGTTTCACTGATCGATTTTCTTTAGGGACAAGTAGGTGATCAGTCTTCTGTGTTCTACCAGACCGAGACATTTTTTTTTTCTTCGTCTCCACCGGGAATCGAACCCAGGACCCTCGGTTCTACGCTCACGCGTCAACCACTGTACCAAGGAGGCGGCCAAGGCGGATTGTGGTTGTGTGCGTGTATAACAGATGTAGGTGTGTGTGTGATGATTTAGAAATAGGATTGTGTGGTTGTGTGCGTGAAGTATGATAGGTATAGATGTATATGAGTGTTATGCTATAGAAATAGGAGAAGCCTAATAATATAATGTTTAGGTACTTCAGTCAAAAATTCATGAATGTTGTAATTATCTTAAATAGTATACAGCAAACTCGCTTCTAGTTGTCTGTCTCTATGTAAGCTTAAATTTTAAAACTACAAAACGGATTTTGATGCGTTTCCTTCAATAGATAGAATGGTTATCAAGGAAGGTTTTACTAATTTGTTGTTTAAAACAGGAATGGTAAGCTCAAAATTTATCTTGCTATTTATAGAATGACCACCAAAACATCTGCGATGTTTCACTTTTTTATACATCATCTAAAAACGTGTAAAAACTCTAAATTCGATTATAACTAATATACATATTTGCTACTAGCTTCCGCGCGGACGGAGTCGCGGTAAAAAATTAAGAAAAATTAAGATTTTTTTTTTCTACGTATTTTTCTAGGATAAAAAGTATCCCATTTTATGCCCAAGATAATAAGGTATAATTATACCAAGTTTCATCGAAATCGAACCTTTAGTTTTCACGTGATGCCTGAATATACAGACAGACAGACAGACAGACAAACAAACATTTTTTTAATCACATATTTGGGTTTGGTATCGATCCAGTAACACCCCCTGCTATTAATTTTTTCAATATTTTCAATGTACAGAATTGACCCTTCTCAAATGACCTCTCAATGACCCTATAATTCTACAATTTCTACAATTTCTCAATTCTACAGATTTATTATATGTATAGATATTAAATAGAACAATGGATACTTAAACATTTACAATATAACTTTTCTATCCTAAAAATCCCTAACTCTTCATTAAAATTAAAACCAAAGAAATCTCCAACAAATCGATTGGAAATGTTCAAAGGTGCAAACACCATTCGGAATACATTTTGCATTTCAAGTGCACGATGTTAAGTTAAAAATCGTGTATCAAATACGTATGAAGCATTGAATTTGTAAGGTCCATTTGGTATATTCGAATATCGGCAAAATACTCGACATGTTTAAGTGCACTTGGAGTTTGTAAAATCGTTTCGTTTCGTGAAAAGTTTATACGGAAACTTGGAAGGTGTAAATGTTTATGGAATGATTGGAAGTCAGTAGCAGGTATTATATTAATGAATTATAATTTTATAATAAGCATTGGGTTAATTTTTAAATGTTTTGTATGATTTATTATAAAAAGGTTCACCTACGTGAAGATTCTGAAATGGAATCAAACAATAATAAAAGACAACAATTACCAACCATTTAAACATAAAAAGAATCAGGTTTATCGGTTAAAAATCCGCGAAGTTATCGAGTGACAATACCAAAAAAAATACAGTCGATATGAGAATCTAGTTAATTTTTACGTAAATACAAAAGAACCACATAAATAATCGCTAAATTTATTTCTTTCTTAAATACCTTCTGAATAAAATGTTCCTTAAAAACTGTTTGCTTTGTATGTATTTATTGAAAGTAAATCAATAATACAATATCATTACGAAGCAAAATCAAAGTAAGTTCGATTTCTTCACTTTGGCTCGAACCCAAAGCGTTAATCAACGATTTACTTCATTGCAATCACATTAACGAGAAGTTTAAGATAAATGGGACGAGTTGAACTATAGATAGATTCTATTAGAAAATTAAAGATTCTAGTGTTAATGTATTAGTACTTTTTCATACCTTATAATATTGTATAGTATTAGATATTTTAATTTAAACATTGGACGAATATTTATTGATAAAAACTACGGCAAATAGATAAATGGAAAAATTCTGATTTCATTCAGATAACATACAAAAGCAGTAACTGCATTTTTCGTGTTTCTTTACAAACTAAATATAACGTGATATCAATATTTAATTTTTACTCTCTTATTTACTTGATTAAATAATTATTAGTCATCACACAATGAAATTGAGAATTAAATAAATTAAAAAAATGCAGTCCAGTCTCCATAATATAAAATTGTCATATTAATAAAAATGTAAGAAAAGACCGTTTATCTATTAGAAAATTTTAAAATCTGATAACATGTAGGAAATCCAATAAAAAACAAAGCAATAAAAAAATCACTTAAGAAAAATATTCGTAAAAATCCCAGAAAAATCTCTACTAAATTTAACATCTCGCGTTGTTTTTTTTACTCAACCGAGAAGGCAATTGAACTAGAAATTTTTAATAACGAACAACCAATAGCGACGCCGCAGATGGTCCGCTTTAATATGCCAGACAAAAAATATTAAACTGCGAGGAGAATTTCACAACAAAATGCAGTAAACAAGATTATGTTGTATATTGTGTGAAGACAGCTGTGCAATATTTGTTGGTATGATTGAGGAAGACATTAAAAAAAGTGAATCGGAATATTGAATATTTAACATCTATACCAATATTATAAAGCTGAAGAGTTTGTTTGTTTGTTTGAACGCGCTAATCTCAGGAACTAATGGTCCGATTTGAAAAATTCTTTCGGTGTTAGATAACCCATTGATCGAGGAAGGCTATAGGCTATATATCATCACGCTAAGACCAACAGGAACGGAGCAACGCGGGTAAAACCGCGGGGCACAGCTAGTATTCAATATAAATCTTTGTATTATTGTTGTTGATGATACGTGATGATACTAAATAATGCAAGATAAACTAGAAAAGTTCTTTATACGAATTAACTGTTGAAAAGAAGGATAAATCTTACCTGCATGAAACTTCATGCTTTCGCTGTATTCAGTAAAAACAACGTTTAAGTTCAAGTTCCATAAAAAAGTAAGCTATAATACGCCGTCTATTGGCTGAATTATCACTTATAAAGTATCGTAAATAGATTTTTTTATCTTTACCTTATAGGCCATCTCATGACCTTTCACCCACCTTTGCTGTAAAGATATTACAGAAAAAGAAATCCGATGATTGGTCGTGAAAATTGCATTAGACATTATTAAGTGCCTATGCACTTATGGTAAGTGATCGAATTATAGTAATAAGTTCTATTCTTACACCTTTTACGGTTCATTTTAGGTTTTAGACTCAGAACGATAATAATTCGAAGATTTTCATATTTCACGTTATAATTTTATTCTTTTTTTAACTAGCTGCTACGGATATTGAACCCTAATAATTTACCAGTATATTGTTTGTAGATTTAATTAAATGTTCAATCGATACATTTATGCAAATAAAATATAATTTAAATAAAACCATTTACAAGAGCAATAAGCATAACAAGTATAATAAAACCATTTACAAGAGCAATAAGCATAAGCATAAAAAGTATCAAAAGACAAAACAAATCGAACAAACGTAACAAGTCTTATAAATCCCAAGTAAAGAAACCACGAAAAAGTGTCGAAAATACTTCAAACACTAGCAATGAGCATAATGCTGAAGAATACAAATGAAGCTTTGCCAATAAAAGCAGCAATTTTTACACGAATCTCTTAGTGTATACAGAACCTTTACGTTATGACGTTGTACCTAACTCAAAAATAGGGCTGTCCAAAATTGTATAGAAATAAAAATATATTATGTAATTTACTTGAATGTATACGGGTAGATTATGCATAATATTTTCTTTAATAAAAATGTATAGTGCCATGTTTTAACGAGAAAAAAAGCTATGATTTGGAATAGTGGGGTTTTTTTTAAATCAGCAAAAGATTTTCTTTTGCTGGCTGTATTCAAAACTGAAATTCAAAACATTTTTGATGAGAACAGAAGATTTAAACTAAAAACTTTAATAAATATAATTTTTATAGGTAATTAAAAAAAATAATGAAAGAAGTATTTATAAATACTACACGTACCACAATAAAACAAGAAGATATCATGATACATCACTCTGTAATACATACGAGACGACCCACGCATTAATATACAGGTCTGGGTTTATGTAAACAGTGCCAACCCTAAATTGTTGGCGTGAAGCCAACACAACATATATTATGTTTTATGTATAGAAAGCGTAACTCTTGACAACATATTGAAAAGTTCGAAATGCATGTTTTATATACAGACCTGAGTATCTTAGCCTTCTTGCAATGGTCCAAATCCGTTCTTTGTTCTTTCTATTGTTTTACACTAGAACCCTTGAATTGAAAAAATTGAATTTTGATGGAAAATATTGCACTTTATAGTCATCATATAAAATGAAGTCCACCGTCGCGTCTGTCAGTTCGCTCAAAAACTACTGCACTGATTTTCACCTTGTTTTCATTAATAAATAGCGACATTCTCGAGGAAGGCTCTATCATGGCTTATTTGTTTCGTTTTAGATAATGTAGGGGAAGCAGTGACCGAAAAGATAGTTTATAATGAAATTTGATATGATTATAATTTAACTTTGAAAAAAAATAAAAATAAATCTGCATTCAATACAACTACACGCACGATTTTTAAGAAACAGAACTGCACCTATTCCTAACGATTCTTCTATATGCATTAGAGATCTATACCTCTTCTCTTTGTTACATAATAAACACACAATATAGATATAGCAATTTATATGCATCACTCCAGTGGATAGTGTTAGGCTCGTTGTACACGATTGCTAACAAATTTCCAATTCAAATGAGGACGTGAGGGTGATGTGTTCAGGGGCTTTTACTGTGTTTACTTATGCATTACACGTATGTACAGTGCATATTCGGCTTAAGGGTAATGGCTAGCTAATAATGTGGATTAAGTTAGATTTGGTCGATAATTTGTTTGATTTAATTATATAATTTTCAATATTGTATTGAGTGCTTGTTTAATAATATTTATTTTCATAACCAAAATAGCATTGGTCGTGTGATAGACGTTAAATCATGTGGATTCAGATACTTCAAATTATTTAGATTGTTAGGAAGTAGGTAGTTAATTTATGCGGAGTATTTTAATTATTTTTACAACACAATATTTCGAAATAATGCTTTATAATGTTGTAGAAATCTATTTAAGAGCATATAAAATAACAAAAAACTAGTCCTTTTCGCTATGAAAGTTACAATTACTGAAAATAAATTGATACCTTTACTTATCGTAAACATCGTAATTGCAGAGATTTTCACTTTCACCCTCTTACAAATTCTCAAGTGTTTTCTCAACTCATAATAATAAATATATTTAAATAAATACTCGAGGTCCATACCTTCTCGTAGAGCGTCTACAAAACCAAAGGTAAATAAAACATGCCGAATCATAAGTGCTCTTAAAAACAGGAGAACTCGAAAACCATTTAATTTAGGTACCTAATAGTGAAATATGTATAGGATTAAAATTTATTCATTACCCAAAACAGAGATTCTAAGTAGAATTAAGGAATAGATATTTCAAGCAAAAAAAAATATTTTTATAAAGTATAACGAACTATTGATGGATTTATTTATTTATTAATATTTTATTCCTCTTAGAATTATTACAATAATACTTAACCTAAGAATACATTAAAACAATTGGCGGTCTTATCGCTATGCAGCGATTTCCTCCAGACAACCTGGATGAAGAACTATAATGTTAACTAATGATTATTATTTAATTAATAAAGACAAGAGTCTTTAAATCACCTATCTAATTGTCTATACTTTATAACAACATTACTTCTAAACACTGCGCATCAAAGTTATATTATAAACCTAACCTGAATTAACAGCATTGCACGTTATGCCTGTTAAATCGAAAACCCACACGTAGCCAGCAATAAATTTTAAATATCTATCCAAATATCTATCCACCATAGTATATCAAAATTCCGGTCCCAAAACCACTAAGCAGGAAAAGGCAAACCCGACTATAAAATATCCTTTAATCTTGGCGAACTCTTATCATAAATAACGTTGAAACAAAGCAGACCCATTAAACCTTCTTTACCCTTTTATCATAATAATTACGGCCATACCAAAGGTATAGGTGAACACCTGGTATGGTTTTTAATTATTCATGTAACCGTAGTTAACTGACCTATATTTAAACTGTTAGGTGAGATAAATGTGCGAAAATGGACTCACTTTTAGTCTTTAACCCATTGAGCCCCGAACGGCCCGATCGGTCCACGACACAATAGATTTTCTATTGTCATGTCTGTGATTCCGGGGCCTGAGTTATTAAAATAATATGTATGTTACGTTTTTTTTCTTCATATTTTACAGATCTCTTTTCACTTTTAGACATGATAATTAGTTATAAAATAAATTAAATCTATACGGAGCAGCTTCTTCATTCATCGTTTTAAAAATATCAACACACACGAAATTAAATTTCGTATATTATAGGTACAAATAAAGAAAATAATTTCAATTATACGAATACACAACACAGCAAAATAACACCAAAAAAGCACATTGCATCTCCATTGTTTTGTAACATAAAGAAAATAAAATTTACAACTAAACAGATAACAATTTTGTCCCTCACGATAACAAGGCTGTTTTCTTAAAAACAATGGCGCAATTCGCGCGATGCCTACGCAAACTTTATGTTGATTAGGTAAATTCAAGCTAGCGCCATAAAACAACACTTTACCGCCTGAAAAAAGCTCTTAACAACTTTGTTTTTTATTCGCAATAAAACGTCGCAAGGAACGATAAATATAGATGAATATTATGGATATTTTATTAGACTTGAGTAGGAAGGGGCTGAAAATAATCAGTTTAATAGGTTAACATTGTAATATTTAAAATTAATTCAGTTGCTTTTGGAAACGCAAGATTGATTACAAGATGTTTTTATTTTGCAAGCAATAATAAAGAACACTTATTTTAAACATCTTTATTTATAAGAAAAGCGTACGTCAGAAAACTTTAATTATTATTGCATCTATTACAATGATATCTCTTCGTCTATTTTACGCTTAACCTATTTACGTCATTTATATTGAACTAGCGGTCCGCCCCGGCTTCGCCCGTGGTACATATTTCGCAATAAAAGGTAGCCTATGTCCTTTCTCGGGTATCAAAATATCTCCATACAAAATTTCATGCAAATTGGTTCAGTAGTTTAGGCGTGATTGAGTAACAGACAGACAGACAGAGTTACTTTCGCATTTATAATATTAGTAGGGATTTATAACTGTTCCCTCAAATAAACACTCTGCCCACTAAAATGGACCTCATTTACTATAGACTTACACTACACTATTGTTATAGAAAACATTCATTCAAAAATCATAACATTATGCATATAATATGCATAATATGGTATGTATATATATACATACCATATGCATATATGCATAATGTTGCAGGTTAGGTAGGTATGTAATGTATATACATACCTACCTAACCCCTCACAATATTCTATAAATTTTCAGAGTGTTAAACTGGGTGAGAATGATCTTTATGACTTTAGTACCTACTGCTTTTTCCTTTATTTATAAGACGTATTTAACCCGGCGTCATTGTTGCCGGGTATCTAATACCCGACGCATTTTAAAACTGTCATAATTTTATAACAAAATGCCCGGGTATTTTGTCCGTTACAGTAGCTGCGGTTGTTGACCTCTGTTCGCGTATTCTCTTCTCTATTTAGTGTTGCTGCGGCTACCTCGTAGTGTAGACGTGTGTAAAGAGCGCGCGGGTAAGTTATACCCGGCCACAATGGCCACGTAACATTTATAAAGACAGCGTGTTTGTTGTTTTTTATTGTTTATTGATAAATTGCATATCGTTTTTCACAGTTTTATGAACCATGTCTTTCGAAAGCGAACAACGTCGACTCCTAGCCTTGTTTGAACAAGCTGACGCCAGTGAAAATGAACAGTGCAGTTCAGACGACGAGGGTGAAATCGACCATATTTCAGAGCTATGTCAAGGCAGTGATACGGAACAGGAATGCAGCGATGATGAGCAAGAAGTAATTGTTTCAACAAGTAACCAGCAGTTTTATATTGGTAAAGACAATTCCACCAAATGGTCTTCGCAACCACCTCGGACCAACGTCCGCACAAGGTCAGAAAACGCTGCGTTGATCTCGATAGCGAATAAGTCGGTATATTATTAGTAAATAAGCTTTGTTTTATATAGTTCATGATTTCATGTTTATGTTCTAAAGAAAATTTTATGTTTTGTCTCTAAATGTCTATTATGTTATGTTTTTGAATAAACGTTTTAAGTTATATTCTAAAAAAAATATCGTAGAATAAAAAGATTTAATTTGATGAGTAATATGCTCATTTTATGATAAATAAATGTTTGATTTTTATTAATAATGTATTTAACTACCTATTTCCCTATTATAGAAAACTAATATTGACATAAGCTTGATTCAGTGTACAATAATGTACATGGGTAAAATTTACCCGGCCACAACGGCTAAGTTATGTTTAGTAGCCACAATGACGCCGGGTTAAACTTAGTGTGCCTTTTGGCAAAGGCCTTCAGCCTTCTCTAGAAGTTTCCATTGATTTCTGTCTCTAGCAACTATCCTCTTTTATCTACTAAATAATATAAAATAAAATAAAAAAGCAGTACTAAAAAGTAAAAACCAATTCATCCAAACCTTCTCATACCTATACATTTTATATGTAGAAAAACACCTAATAAACGTTCCTACAACATATCTTTTCAGCATATTAACGTCTACATTCAGGGTCTCGAAGATTACCGTGTAAAGGTAGCTGTGAACACGACGCCATATTGAATTAAATGCTATATTTTTATGAAGAATTTTAAACAGTTATCTATAAGCCTAAAGCCTTATCTCAACTCTACCAGTATGAAAATTTATTGCTAGCGTTGGTGTTTTTAACTTTGCGTATTTTATTAGGCGCGCAGTTTGAACTGACTTAGACTTGACTTAGAAATTAGTATATTTATAAACACCACCAGTATTATTTATAAAGTAAAAATCAATATTTGTATACTTAACCAGAGCTCCAACTTAACTTTTTATATTTATATAGTAATAAGGACATAACTTACATCGTATAATGAATAAAATAACAGTTCTAAGAAGCCAAATTATTATAGGATTTTCACAATTGAATTAAAATAAAATGTCTGTTTCCGAGCACATGATATGCAGACTTAAATATACCAATAGTAATGTTCTTTGTCTCTTACCCACACAAAAATCGATTCCAATGACATTAAAACACTAACTATGCTGTTAATCAATACAAAACTCCACCCACCAGGTTAAATAATTTAACGAGCACTTCTTGCAATTAAGTTTTAATTTATTACTCACTACTTTGCTACAATTTTTATCGACCATCTTTTTATACACGGATCGCGTAATTAAAGACCGGTCAAGTGAGATAAGGGGATAAAATTTTCTGCGTAATATTAAAAATTTCCACTTTGAACGTTTACGTTAAAATATATTTTTAACCTCATTTTACTTGGCTTGTAATATGTAAAAGTGTAACATGTGGGAATATAATAAAAATATGGGATTTGGTTGGAACTGGATATTTTTACTCCGGTTGATGAAAATGAACAACCTGGCCAAATGCTGAACTTTAATACTACTATAGTTACGTCAATGTCAAAAAAATAAATGAAATATTATAGTTGCGTTCAATCGTGGAAGACACTACTTACTACAGATGTTTATCAGGGAAATACAAGGTAGGTACCTAAACTATCAAATAGGTATTTAAATTGTTCGATTTGATAAATTCTACAGCACCTAGGTATTTAAAAGGTTCCCATTCTGAGGATTTTTTTTTCCATCAGCGTTTAATAATTTTTGTTTATTATCAAGTCTCGTTCGTACTTTTGGCTTGGCGAAAATTTAACTTTTGGCTGTATTAGTTACCGATAAATCGATGAAACCTAAAAATATTTGTTTCTTAATATCATGTACCTACATAAATAGATAAATAATTCCATTTCAAAATTTATTCACTGTATAAAGGTCAATAACATAAAACCACTAAACTTGAAAATGAAATCAATTTCACTACAAATCCTATCTCTATTCTTCATAGTTTATGCTATCTTAGAAACTTTTATTGGAAACATTTTGATTGGTTCTAGAAAGTTCTGTTACAATAACTATTTATAGTGTCTTTGACTTCAGCCATCTGTAAAAGTTGTACAATTAAGAAAATATATGGGATTCTTCTTGGAAGTTTTACGAGGAATTCTTTTAATTTACTTAAATATATTGTGAAAGTTTCTTTTATGAGAGATGATAATGGCGTGAGATTCAATTCAGATGGATTTAAATAATAATATGTTAGTGTCATAGAGTTTTATGAAATTGTTATCTAATGTAATAGAATTACATATTTTAAAGCTTTATTTATCAATGCGCTCCGTGGTTTCACCCGCGTGGCTCCGCTTCTGTTGGTCTTAGCATGATGATATATAGCCTATAGCCTTCCTCGATAAATGGGCTATCCAACACCGAAAGAATTTTTGAAATCGGACAAGTAGTTCTTGAGATTAGCGCGTTCAAACAAACAAACAAACTCTTCAGCTTTATAATATTAAGTACAGATAGTAATAGGTGATAGAGCGAACATTTATTTGTGATATATCTACGTCATGAGAAACCCACGTAGTTATTAGCAACTTTTATTGAATAGATTAATTCATTTAATAAAAATTACAAGAAGTAAATTGACTGATTGAGTCGATCGACTTTCTAGTCTTTGCAGCTTGAAAAATTATTGTTAATCAAGGAAATTAAGGATGAGAAATACTTCTAGGAATAATAAAAAATAAAAAGGAATACATCGATATTTTTTCTTAAATACTTAAGAAAAAATATCGATGTATTCCTTTTTATTAATCCTGTTTTCATATTTAATTATTATAACAAGACTGTGGAATGTCTTAAGGAATATGTTTAAATTAAATTCTTCTTCCATGTAAATAATAATATATTCACATATGAAACTCCATTCTAGATTTATGCTTGTTTGAAAGTTGTAAACTAAAACAACGAAGTACGAACCAACTCGGCTAGTTATGCAATCCGATTTTCGTTAACAAATCGTTAAAGCTTACCTTTTGATTGCATCCATATTTGCATACGGGTATTACAAAAGCATACAACACTTATAATAGTTACAAAGTTATTATAAATTCGAAATCAAATAAATATTTATTAAACAATAAATGTCTATAATATAACTAAAAAACTAGTTGGACACAAAAACATAAACATTTCAATATCATCAAATTTTCATTTGAATGCTATAAGAACAAAAAGAGCTTGTGCGCCGACCACACGTGTCAGAAGTGAAACTTCTTAGGCAAGATTCAAAGATACCAAAATTGTCGCCTTACTCCACGACGTGACGGCATTGCCATGACGCGACCTTGAAATTTTACTCTCAACGCGCCTAAAGAAGTTTCACATCAAGAAACGAAATATACAAATTCATGAATATCATTCTAAATATTCTACGCCATGAGAAAAAGAACATTTAAAGAGCGATAGAGTCCATAAATAGAAGTAAAATGCTTTTTATTTTCAGCTTAAAATAACATCCAAATAACATACGAACTACAAAATTTCCGACAAACGACAAACTAACTAATGCTAATTATATGAATCCACTGACATATCTGAACAGACTTCCCCATATATATTTTTATTATACTCCCATATATAACCAGCTTCCGAGATAAGCGGCCCGTGTCAGCAATCTTTGAATTTTCCTTTTTCACACGTTTTTGCTTCCCTTGCGTAATTTCGGAACTGCAAGGAATTTCTTGTTTTTTGAGTTAGGTTAGGAAGAAACCAACTGTTTTTTTATTGATATATAAATATTATTTTGATATTAGGTATACTATCTGTTTATCGAGGAAGGCTATAGGCTATATATCATCACGCTAATGTTTTGACCGCCTCCTTGGTACAGTGGTTGACGCGTGAGCGCAGAACCGAGGGGTCCTGGGTTCGATTCCCGGTGGAGTCGAGGAAAAAAAAATGTCTCGGCCTGGTAGGACACAGAAGGCTGATCACCTACTTGTCCTTAAAGAAAATCGATCAGTGGAACAGATGTATAATGCATCTGCCCCTTACCCCACTAGGGGACATGGGATTTCACTTTTTTATAAGTACCATCTGTTGCTAGCGAATATCTAAATTATCAGTAATATATTATATATCTAAATAATCTGCTCATTCCTATACCTCTACTTATTCCCAGTATCACAAACACCTATTTTCTCAAAAATACGTCTCAAAATACAAAATTTGCAAAGGAACAACCACAAGCCATGTAATGAAAATCCGAGATGCAAGCCCGCTTATTAAAACACACCTTTATAGCAAATTAATGTTGATTAAACTTTATGCACGTAATTCTGCTTCGCTTCAACAATTTCACTGGTTTTCTTTGGACTTGCTGAGTCGTGTGAGCAATTGTTTTATGAATATTATGTTGGAGAATTGATTAGCTGGGGAATAATTTTGAAATATTATTTTGTATTCGTACTGCAAACGAAAATACTAATGATTGCTTTATATGTAGTAATCACTTTCTTCATTCAACTAGTCAGAGCTCGCGGTTTCACTCGTATATCTGGTTAAAAAATCGGTAGCATTTATGCTTGCACAGTCAATAATCTAGCTCTGCACCAAATCAGAATACATATAATCAGCAGCGGTGTCTATTTTTTTTTCATTTAAAAATTACAATAATACATTTATCCATACATACTTACATTTATATCTCCCACCCTCCTCTACTTTTTCTTTTTTCTTTGGGAACGCTAGCTTAAACGTGCTTAAACTACACGTTATAATAACAGCCAGTTCCATTTATAATTTATAATTCACAAATTCAAAAAACGTCAAATTAACTTATGTTTTATTACCAATTCTTTGTTTTAAATCATTTCCTTACACAAATTCAGAAGAACCAACAAATCCTTATGTTTTTGCTCAGTACCATCATAAAATATATCAGATGATTTGCTCGTAACACGATTGGATCTCCGAAAATCGTGGGCTCATGCTTCCATCATCGTAAAAAGGACATAAAGGGAACATATCATTTCTTCTCTTACGACTTAGTGTCTCGAATAAAACTTTCCACCTGATGTGTACTAATGTAGAATTTAAACTAACTATAAAGTTAAGTAAGAAATACTATTTTACTCATGTTGGTATGCCAATTATAACGGTGCATTTACATCAAACGAACATAGAGCTAGAGCTAGAGCAAGAGCATTTTTTGTGATCTTTTGGTGTAAACGAATACTCGTATTCGAACGTATTAGAACATTGCAAGAATCTTTTCGAACGCAATTAGAACAACAGAATAATGTTCTACGCCTATTTACACTAAAATAATTTGACATGGTGGAGTTAGAATGAGCATTTCCTCGTTTGATGTAAATGCACCGTTATAATGCACCGTTACGTGATTGATTCCTAGCATTCTGGTTTTTTATATTATAATATATTTAATACGGATATTTCGATCCTAATTTTTACTTTGATCACCGCGACGACGACATCTAAGTATCTATATAATTTATATCTGAGCTATTTTCAAATATTGCGAGCCGTGTTGTTATTTTCAATTTCATAAGCTTTTGCACATCAGTATTAAATTCATCGTAAAAAATAACAATTTCATGCGAGGTTCATAGTTCAATATCGATATTAATACGAGAAGCAATCTATAGAGAATTCATAATCCCGCCGCAGTGGATAGCAAAAAATAAATAAAGGAAAGGTTTTAATCGACGTTTTTTGATGAATCGGTGCGTTTTCCACAAGATCGAAGTAAATTGTCGAATTAGGTCGCAGGGATGTTACTTGACATTTTTACGAGCGGTGTCCAAATAAAAAATGTCGCGCTTGATTTTACCTTGTGATAGTGTTTTTGGGAATCTCTAGATACCTCTATGCTATCTAAAGATAGAAATGTCTTGACAAATGTTTGATATAGAACAGATTGGCAAGGAGACTTGTGTTTTATTTTTTAATGTTCGCTATTTAGGGCATATTTTATTATGATAAAGCTAGTATTGTAACTAAATGTAATTTAACATTTCTGAACAAGGAATATAAGAATAAAATAAACTAACAAACACGCTCTAGTATGCTGAAATTATTGTATTGTCAACGATCCTTGAGTATACGAAGTTTGGATTAAATCTGTCCGTTTCAAAATCGGGTCAAAATTGAGTCTAAATAAATCAGTCACATACAACATACATATTTGTGAATCCCTACTATCCCTACTAATATTATAAATGCGAAAGTAACTCTGTCTGTCTGTCTGTCTGTTACGCTTTCCCGCTTAAACCTCTCAACCGATTTTGATGAAATTTGGCACAGACAATCTTTAGACCCTGAGAAAGAACATAGGCTACCTTTTAATGCGAAATATGTACCACGGGCGAAGCCGGGGCGGACCGCTAGTCTTATATAAGCGGGTTAACAACTCATGACCATCGCAATAATTTTCAATATCAAGACTTTCTATGTTTTACTTTTATACGTTTAAACTACAAAAAAAAATTAAGTTAATATTGTCGTATATTACATAATCTGATAAATATAGCGGGTATCGGAAATCGCATTACAGCAAAAACTCAGTGAAATGGCCGACCCAGTTAATTAATCTTTATAAGCTTAAGCGCTCGACTTTTAGTGATGGGACAATAAATTCTTGTATTAATGATAAACAAATTGATCGTATCTTCATTATAGAGTAATAATTGAGAAAAACAAATTTGTAGCACATTAAAAGTTATATAATATTTTATGTGATAATGTTTTATCAAAATGTTTAATAAACCGAATAGAATTTGAATTTAAACTGTACGAAAATTATAAAGCTATTCAAATATCAAACTAAAGTTTAATTATTTATCATACGATAAATAAAGATAAACCAATCATATCCACAGAAAAATAAATACGTAGTCGTACATCCGATTTATTTTTTCAACATTTCACCTCATCGAAAAAAAATGATTTCGTTTAAAATACATAAGTAATAAAATGTGTATTTAAAAACCTTGTAACATTTATTAAAAAAGCGTTTATAACTCCCATCTCTAATGTAAGATAAGGCAAGCTTTCCGGCTTACCGCAACTTCCCTTGTGGTAAATCCATTTCCCCGACTCACTAAGGAAATATTGTTAAAAGGATTTTATTACTTTAATTAAAAACGCTTTAAACATTCCTATTTGTAATTGGAATTATCCATTTAGCTATAAATTGGATTCAAACAATTTATGGACAAGGTATTCGTTTTTTACAATAAATTTTCCTCGTTGCTTGCTTCGATAAGGATAAAAAACGATGCTAACAGCATGGCTAATCTATTTCAACACTGTTAACTTTTACACCAATATATAAAATCAGGTAAGACATTAAAACTACTGAAACTTTTACGACTTATATTGACTTACTCGCCTTGTTGTTCAAATATCGCAATTATAATATTGTACCTACGGTTTATGTTTTACTTATAATATGTAAGTTATCCCATAATTGCATGTACATGTATATTTTTTGTTGTCAAATGAAGAATTTATTATTATTTATTATTATTATTGTCCCTAAAGAGATCAAATCTTAAAATATATAAGCTTTTTGATGTGAATATAAAACTTTCACGTAAAACTCATTGGCTTCGTAATATCACAAGCAGAACAAGGAACCAAAAGCAATGCCTTTTTTTTTTATAGTGGGGAAATCTTCCAAAGATACCCACGGCCCCTGGGGAAGGAGCCGTGGGTTATGTCGGATTCTTACCGACTAAAACCCCACTGTGTTCCGTCGAGCCGCTTTAATGATGGGGCCGCGGGTATTTGTTAGGATTCTTCCGCGACCCCCTCGGCGGCAGCCCATCTCCAGGCCAGGCGCAAGCCAAGAACAGGAAAGGTGGTTTGCCTGCTCTTCCCTCCCGTTGGCGGCATGAGCGGAACACGTCTCAAGTCGCCTCACCGCACCGGACGATGGATTACGTTCCCCGTTCCACCGCCCGGCGCCCTTCGTCAAGGAGGCACGTTGCGACCGTGTAAAGCGGCCGCAACACGGCGACGACGCCCAATAAGACGTCTGCGCCGGATCGGGTCCGCGTGAGGATCCCTCTCGCGCACCCGCTACCAAAAGCAATGCCTTGCAAAACTAGTTATGTTCAAAATCTTTGCGCAAAAGCTAACTCAGTTACCTCAAAATTCCACTACATGACTTCACATTCCTATTTACCGTGACGTCAACAAAGCCTACTTTGTTCCTCTATGCCTTTCAGCGTTCGTAAATTACATATCGACCGTACGTAAACTCGAAGTCAATCACAATGAGGTTGGTGTTAGTGATTGGCAGAGCGATAGACGCTTTATTTTTTAATTTCCTTGAAATCCATAGAGCTACAAAGGCCTAATCTAGTACTCAATATTATTATGTTTATAGCTTCCTCTACGTTCTTGAATAGTAACTATTTTATGATAATTCAAAGTGCTTCTAGAATAAGTCTAATTTAATGAATAAATGATATAGTTTGAGTTTGAAAAATACATTGATTGATGTTGGACTTAAATGATAAATAATGAAACTGAAAGTTGATACCTTGCATAGTACAGGTTTCCGAAAAATAATAAGAACAAATCCATCAATAATTTACAATTTTACAATTTTAATTATTGGTGATTATCATCACCTATTTTGAATAATACAGTATTGCGAGCGCTTGTAAACAACATTTTTTTTATTATTCCTTTGTCTATTATTCTTCTATGTTTCTACTAAAAGAATTATACATAATATAAATAATGATATTAATATTTTATCGGATCCGAATTCATTGATCTCTCCTCTCTCCGCTAATATTGAGTACATATCCTTACAACAGGCCACGTGATTGAAATTAACTGGGGATCTGTTCTACTCTTGATTTCATTAAACCGAGCGAAAAAGGAATTTAGGTTGGTTCGACTTCGATAAATTGTCAATACGAGGGAGTACTTAGTGACATTGAGTGAATGATTTATGTCCTAATTCCATTTATATATATTAGCTTACATATTGTTTATATAGAGCCTATATGAAATATTTTTTAAACATTTATTGATATATTAAGGCAGTAACTACTTGGTGACATTGAGTGAATGATTTAGGGTGCTTTTCCACCAATAATGTGCGAGGATGTGTAGGAAGGAATGTGCTAAACACATCCTCGAACATTATTGGTGGAAAAGCACCATTATGCTCTAAAATCTTATCCATTTTATATTTATATTAGCTTAAACAAAGTTTATATGGACCCTCTATGAAGTATTATTATTATTACTTAATACATTTATTGATATGGATACATTCATGGGCGTAGCCACGGTGGGGCAGGGTGGGGCGCTTGCCCCACCCTGGCTCTGACCTGGAAGGTAGGTACCTAACCAAATTAAAAAAAAAACTAAATTATCTAGGTACTAACTATATACTTGTAAGAAATTCACACTCAAAAGTCGTCAGTCGACATAAAAAAATGCGATCAAAACAAAAAGCTGGTACGATTTATCTTATGCGTAATTGCGTACACAAACGCAATCTTTTTCTCCGATTTCTCGGAAACTATGTACTTTAGGGCAAAAATTATTTCGACTTTTTTGTAGAGAATTAAATTTCGCATCTTTTTCACCTTGTAAACTTTTTTGTAAAACTTACCGTTTACGATTTATACCGGTTTATCGTTTTTGGCTTATAACTCTTAAAATATTTGATTAATCAATAAAATGCATCATCAATGCATTTTTTAAGAACACTTTATTTTTTATACTCTACAGCATTTGTTTGATTTTTTTTCTAATGCCGTATTTTTCGAGAATATAGAACGCTTAATGTTGGACTACTGGGCGTTTAATCGAAAATTTCAAGGTATGCATAGTTAGTATTTAATGATACAAATTCAACAAACTAAAAAAAAATATGTGCTGTAGTGCTTAAAAATTTATAGGTAAGTAGTTTATTTCGGCCGCCCGCGGCATTTCTACATTAAACGTTCTATACTCAAAAAATATGGACAATGGAAAACATTCTCTACAAAAAAGTTCACATAAATAACTTTTGCCCCAAAGTGGATAGCTTTTGAGATATTGGCCAAAAACTTTTTAAACTATATTTCATTTCTATATTCAACTTTAATTAATAAATCAAATTATTATATTTATAGAAAGCTAAACTGTATAATAAAGTAGCCCCAAACGTATGTTTAGGGTTCTGAACCACCAAAAGGAAAAAAGCGGAACCCTTATAGGATCACTTTGTTGTCCGTCTGCCTGTCAACACCTTTTTTATCAGGAACGCGTGGATGTATTGCTTAAAACATTATCGAATACTCAAATCAAAAGTCCCTTGAAGCAAAAAAAAAAATGAAGAATCCAACTACTTACTATAGGCAAAGCAATCAAAAAGTTACAGCCGCTTTTGCTAAAAATTTTCAAGAATCGAAAGGGTTCCAAGGAACAAAACATACAGGGTACTTCCCGTGAAACCAGTATCTGTATTAAGTAACTTCTTATAGCGCAGATAAAGAAAAAAAATGCGAAAAGCATAAATTTAAAGTAACAAAAAAAAAAAACATGTTTCTATAGAACCCTCGCAGCGTGAGTTCGATTCGCACTTGGCCGGTTTTTTGGTTGTGTCTACTATTAACTACATCCATGTAGTATGAAGTATCTAGAAGACACAACTGTTAACTTATTTCTTGATTTGTATCAAGACAGGACAACAGGACAACACCCGGCCTTGTGGCCGGGTGTTGTCCCTACAACACCCGGCCAGACCCTTCTGACCATTTTGTATGAAATAAAAACCGCGAGTTGAACTTGCACACCGATGGTTGCGTATGAGCCTGTTTAAATATGTTGTTACAGAAAATTTATACTTTTTTTCACAATTATTCTTGTATCTGTCATATAAGATGTTGCTTCTTACCAAATTTCAAGATTCTGTGTTCACGGAAAGTACCCTGTAGGTTATGATTCCCTTGCGAAAGTCGCAATTTGCGAAAATTTACAGCATAAACGGCTGTATCTTTTGATTGCGTTGGTTTATAAGTTTGATTTTTTCACAGCTTCAACGGTCGGTAGACATTATTATTTAATATTAATTTCAGCTTCATATCTCTACGCGTTCCTGTGAAAAAAGTTTAAAGATAAACAGACAGACAGACGGACAACAAAGTGATCCTATAAGGGTTTTTTCCTTTTGAGGTTTGGAACCCTAAAATTTAACCGGGATAAGACCTCGGGTATTTCTAGTTATATATTATTTTATATGATTGCCCCACCCTGAGCCCATGGCTGGCTACGCCCATGGATACATTAATGGTCTTACAAAACCAATCATTCGAATAAATATTGTTTCTCCCTAGTTTCTCCCTCCCTTATCAATAGAAAAAATACGGATAGAACTTTTTTACATCTCAGTTATAAGGACTTTTAATCACACAAAGTCAGTAACTATCAAGGGTTTTTATGATGTTACCCGTGATTAGCTGGGCCCTTTTTGCCCTTTCCTGTTACTTGTATCGGAGTATTTAATACAGGTTTTTTGTTAGTTACTGAACGTGTTATAACATTGAATTTTGACTCATACAATATCAAATATAATATTATTAAAAATGCGAGAGTTTTTTGTATAATCTATACTAACTATAAAGCCGAAGAGTTTGTTTGTTTGAACGCGCTAATCTCAGGAACTACTGGTCTGATTTGAAAAAAAATTTTCGGTGTTAGATAGCCTATTTATCGAGGAAGGCTGTATTAAATCATAACGCTAAGACCAATAGGAGCGGAGCCATGCGGGTGAAACCGCGAAGCACAGCTATTATTTATAAGCGTTATCGCTTCAACATCCACAACACTGATAAGGATGAAATTTAAAATGAATATAATTCGGCTATCATAGTTTTGCTTGCACCTGCTTATGAAACCGCAGAACACAGTTGTATTTAAATATTAAAAAAAGTTATATCCTACTTATTTTATTCGTACGTTAAGTTTCGTGTCTAGTACAGCTTTACGCCTGAATAGTTTTTCAAGTTGTCATAAAGTGGATATAAACAGCGACACAATAAATATAAAATTTTTATATCGGCAATAAAGGCTATATCCATTTCAGGATTTACCCGTTTTATCGTGATAATAAAATTTGGCTTTGACTTAAAGTTTTGCGTAGCGACTGCAATGTGCTAATTCTTTAATATGTTTGGAATTATCTGTCTGCATTATTATAAATAAAGGAGAATGGCGAAACTGGGCCTAACTGTTACAGAAATCATAATATATTTAAAATTCATTATGTTAATTTTAATAATTATTTGTAAAATATTGACTTCTGATTCTATGGGAAAACAAATCTTTGAAAAAAAAAGATAATTCGTTCACTACCGGTCTTATCAAGCAGAGATGTCAGTGTTGTCAGGAGTAAAATAGTCAAATATGTACATATAGATTAATACGAATGAATGTTTATTTTTCATTTTTAGTTTTATTGAATTCAAATGCTATAAAAATCAGAAGCAAAACTTAACCTATTTTTAACACACATCTTAATTTATTTAGGTCATTCTATAAAATAAAAACATATTTTACTTAATAATAATTATAACATTTTTATTTAGGTAGCTGGCAATTGTAAATGTCATATTATTAATTATTGTGTCAGTGATGACTTATGAGTGATTTGATAAGTTTGTTGTTTGACTTTTGAGTGAAGTTTTAATAACGTTATATTCAATATTGCCTTAATCGCCTATTTTTACTCTAAAGATATTATTTGAATTGATTAGTCTTATTATGAAAGCGAATCCTGATTCATCCATTTATAAAGATATAAGAAATGTACCTACCTAGTGATTGTTGATGTTTTGGTAAGTTAAAATGTGTGTTGAATAATATGTGTTGGATCCAATATTTCTATTACCTGACTGTTCTACTGTTACACTCTTATTAGCTAGACAATGTAGATAGAAAATAAACTTACCTGGACCTAGAAAAAGGCAATGCTATTCATTTAACTCAAGCAAACTAACTTTTATTTTTGTTACTTTACACCCCAATATCTCTGCTATCCCATAGAACAGATCTATAATTATTAAATTTATAGAATCTGTATATTTTTATCTATTTAATCCCCCCATAAATCATCAGTGTAACGATCAGGCCCAGAGTCCTATGGGAGTTTGCCATTCTCCTTTATCGGCTTTTAGGGGAAGCTCTATCGCAATCGCGTCTTGACCTTGGTCTTGACAAAAGAAAATGATAGCGCAAATAGCTTCATTTATTTTTGATGCATATTTTACGTTGTATTGTTGGCAACATTAATAGATTTCAATTTCAGAAACACAATTAAGCTAAAGGAACTAAATTATAACAACAATTTATTTTTTTTTTTGTCATATCTATAAAATTACCAAAGTCGATCAGCAACACAAGGTTTTAGAAAACATAGCAGAAAATTCACGTTATAGGAATTCACAACACACACAATAAAATGAACTTGCCAACTATACTTAGTTAATAAGTGAATTAATCGATGTTTCTCTAAATCTTGAAGATATTATTATTAATAACAATAATTCACATTTAACAAGCATTGAGAGATAGTCCTTCGAGTATCCATTGAATTAACAACTCTCTAACGCATATCTGATTGAGACATATTCAAATTACGAAGTCACACAGTAATTTGATTAATTATTATTGCCATTATTTTTATTAGAACCACAAACCAACCACCTAATCAGTACGTACTACACTTGAAATAATTTTCAAAATAATTTTAGTTTTTGATCCATTACACATTTAGTGGCATACATATATAAACTAATTAACTCCTTTACACCTATTGTTTGTTATATGAAAGGGATGTATGAAGAGGTCGGTCCCTTTGACCAAACTTTAGAATAAACTCAAATAAAACTACGTCAGATTTAACAGGTTAAGCTTTATCATGATAGCAGTTACATTAACATAGTAACCATGCAATTGTGGACTTTAATGCCATAGATAGTAGGGGAAGAATCGCATAAATGAAAATAGCCGTTTAAAATTTTGTGGTTTCTGTACATCTAAATATTGCAATAGTCAGCGAAGCGAAAGATTTAATAAGCAATATTGCCACTACAGGGTTAAACGAGATTGATTTTCATTATTTTAACCTTATTACGTTCTAACTATTAAATATTTATACACGTTAGTTATGGAGTAATATTTTTGGGTTACCTAGATAGCTTCCATAATAGAATGGTTAGTGTTATAACTAGTTTAAGTTCATTTCTCAGCTCGTAATATGTAGGTACTTATTATTAATATTTGTTTTTAGCCAGCTGCTCGCCCCAGCTCCGCTTGGCTTAAACCAGTACAAAAACAAAAATAAATATAGCATAATTTACTGAAGACATTTTTTTTTTAATTTTATTATATTATATTATTACCGGAGTAAATTATATAAATTTTCAAAAGCATGTCATGTAAAGTTTTTTATAGATGTCGTCCCTTGTTTACATTTCCAAGCAAAGAAAACTAATTCAAAATTCAAACAAGAAAATGTGATAAAACTTCATATTCTCATAAACTCCGCTGAACCAAGTTTGTAAGGAAAATAGATTGTAAAGTGAATCCGTCAAAAGTTTATAAATGTGACTTTTCACTCTATTTAATCGCATTTCACCCAACTGCATAGCTCGAGACTGAGAGACAGGGTAGTGAAGTGAGTACTGTCTATCGATATCGATAGTCTGGTTCATAACATGCTTAGGAATTACTGTCACATTTCATAAATTATGAAAATATGGTAAAAAAAATTATTCAAATTGTACATGGACTGAGTCTGATATAATTTATCTTAGAGATGAGTGTTTTGTGCATATAAATGCGCTCTCATACAGCCATGAAGCTTTTACTACTAACCAGTACTGCTACTTTTAAACGAAATTTATTTAACACTAAATTATATTAAACTGAAACTGGATACTGCTCTTATTTCCACCACATAAGAGAGTAAAATAATATCGATATTTTCAAAAATGAAAATATTTCCTTGCACATCGAAAATATCGATACCAGCCCATCACTACAGCTGCAACGTGGAGATAGCCTGAATTAGGTTTGTAAGCTATCATAGTAGCTGGGGTCAGGCGATATTGTGAGCTCACAATATGCTACCAGATTATTCCATTAGTCTCATACTATTAATTAAGCTTTTCCCTTTCACATATTTCGTCTAAAGCTTTTTGATTTGTAAAATTTTATAGATTTTTGCCGATTTCTTGCACTTTTTACCTTTCATTCTTTATTTTGACAAAGTTAATAACTGAAAATTCATTTACTTAAGATCAATCTGTTTATAAAAGATACGAGACCCTTATTGGTGGATATTCAAAGAATATAAAAACAGAACTGGCAGCGCAGAAAGCGGTTTATACCATCGGCTTATCGAGATCTCTGAGGACGGGAATGTGTGCAATAAATCACTGGTCCCGCTGAAAAATTGCGACATCTTTGTCTTGGCTTTACTTTGATGAAACTCGTTGCTGACGAAGCAATACGGAACATTAAATGGAACTCGGGTTAAGTGTGTTTTATTTCCAGTGCTGGGAAAATGATTAAAATGTTTTGTACTAGATTTTTTTGAAGAAACATGTAGACTGTAGAGGAAAGAAGATGGTTAAATATGGATTTAGGTTTTAACCCGGCGTCATTGTGGCTACTAAACAGAACTTGGCCGTTGTGGCCGGGTAAATTTTACCCATGTACATTATTGTGCACTGAATCAAGCTTATGTCAATATTAGTTTTCTATAATAGGGAAATAGGTAGTTAAATACATTATTAATAAAAATCAAACATTTATTTATCATAAAATGACCATATTACTCATCAAATTAAATCTTTTTATTCTGCGATAATTTTTTTAGAACATAACTTAAAACGTTTATTCGAAGACATAACATAATAGACATTTAGAGACAAAACATAAAATTTTCTTTAGAACATAAACATGAAATCATGAACTATATAAAATAAAGCTTATTTACTAATAATATACCGACTTATTCGATATCGAGATCAACGCAGCGTTTTCTGACCTTGTGCGGACGTTGGTCCGAGGTGGTTGCGAAGACCATTTGGTGGAATTGTCTTTACCAATATAAAACTGCTGGTTACTTGTTGAAACAATTACTTCTTGCTCATCATCGCTGCATTCCTGTTCCGTATCACTGCCTTGACTTCGCTCTGAAATATGGTCGATTTCACCCTCGTCGTCTGAACTGCACTGTTCATTTTCACTGGCGTCAGCTTGTTCAAACAAGGCTAGGAGTCGACGTTGTTCGCTTTCGTAAGACATGGTTCATAAAAATGTGAAAAACGATATGCAATTTATCAATAAACAATAAAAAACAACAAACACGCTGTCTTTATAAATGTTACGTGGCCATTGTGGCCGGGTATAACTTACCCGCGCGCTCTTTACACATGTCTACACTACGAGGTAGCCGCATAAACACTAAATAGAGAAGAGAATACGCGAACAGAGGTCAACGACCGCAGCTACTGTAACGGACAAAAGACGTGCGCATTTTGTTTTAAAATTATGACAGTTTTAAAATGCGTCGGGTATTAGATACCCGGCAACAATGACGCCGGGTTAAAGTGTGTTTTTCATCAAAGTGATATCGATTTATATAATATTTAGTTATGTTCATGTTCCATGTGCCATGTTTCGCGATTCGCATTCCGTGTTTCGTATTCCATGTTCCTTGTTCCGTGTTGATGCATATTATTTCGTGTTGCTGCTTACTTAGTACTTACTAATGCATCCATGCATCTTTACAATTGCCATTAACGCATGGGAAATATTTTTAAGCATTCTCACAATGCGATGATATATCATTTGTCGTTGTTTCCGTATTACAATGTAGATTTGTCAAATGTATATTTCATCGAAATACGTGCAATGGATCGTAAGCGAGGGTCGTTAGAATAAGAAGGTGAAACAACTACAGGTGACCCTATTTTATACAACGTATTGTAAAAGGATATAATAAAAAAATCCTGTAATAATTTCAAGTTCTGTATTTATTTATTTATGGTACAATCAGTCTTATAAAATAAGAATAAGAAATCTGTATAAAAGTAAATTGTATGGCGGCCAATAACTCACAGCCATCTCTGCCAGGCAATTGATATCTAAAGTGAATTAGTATCTAAAAGCCTCGTTCCTTCCATTTAAAAAAAAACACATAATATTATAATAAATGGACGCAAAAGTTAAACAAAACTCCATAAAACGAACGCACATGCATCGGTACAAATAATTTATCAGCACTATTTTGTAATTTGCACCAGCCTGTCAACATCCATTACACATGACCAGTGCACTGGACGCTTTAGATATTGCTATTGAGATTTATTGCTGCAAACCATTGTGACGTATAAATTAGAATATAGTGTTTATAGTAGTGAAAAACTCTATACAAGTATGGTGGCAAAAATTTTCTGATTCAATCCCTATCTTTCGGTAAAAATATGCGATATCCTCAGTAGAAAAGTATTCTTATATACGAGATATTTCTATCTCTTTTCTTTTTTATTAAATAACCTATTTGTTTACAATGTACACCTAGCCCGAACGTTACAACATACCTACTTACTCATAATTTTTCCGACTAATCGATATGACCATAATATGATCCTAAAAATCTTAATATAAAGTACATAATATCCTCACGCCTGCTAATCATGATGTTATGCTCTCAGTTTAATGTCTTATGTAGCCTTAAAAAATCTTATCTATCGCTCCGATTTTCCTCAGGTTCTATGCGCGAAAAGGAAAATGCGAAGGCCTTATTTCTATAACTTCCTGAAAGAAACTCCTAAATGTCAAATTACATCATTATCAACACTTTCCCATAAAACAATTTCAAACACAAACATAAAACTAGAAGACGTAAAACTAATATACGGTGCGAGTATTAAACTATAAATTACATTATTCTCTTAAGAAACTTTCATATATCTTATGCAGTACAGCCATTACTTCGCCACAGATAATATAATACTATACTAGTAACTTATAGCAAGAGTTTAACATTAAACTTATATTTGACTAGCTTACCGCCCGCGGCTTCGCCCGCTTTGTCTAAAACCTAATAAATTATATATTAAAACCTTCCTCTTGAATCACTCTATCTATTAAAAAAACCGCATCAAAATCCGTAGCGTAGTTTTAAAGATTTAAGCATACAAAGGGACATAGGGACAGAGAAAGCGACTTTGTTTTATACTATGTAGTGATAAGTTTGTGGTGCAGTATATTTAATTATACATTATGGCAACAACAATTTCGAAATTATGTGAAGTACATAATTTCGAAAATGTTGTTATCATATTATCTCTATGAATATCATGGCTGGTCCATCGTTACATAAAATCCAGGGAAGTCTTCCTATAACGCCATTTCCCATTCCAACTTTTATATTACTAGTTATTTCATTTAAATCAACGGATTAGCTACAATTTACTACCAACATTTCATTTTCTTCTTCAGGCTACATTCAAAGTGCATATTTAAAATGAAAGAGTCATTATGACATTTTATTGTAGCTGTATGACGATGGCAGGACTAAATCATCACATATTAATTAATATTGGTAATACATAACATCGTTCTTGTTACGTACGAAATAAATGAAGTCCTAAAATTTCGTAGCCCAATTCCTTTGAAAGTTTCACGAGCCTTTTAATAGTCAGTTATCCTGGCCAAAAGACCTCAATCCGTAATAATGGCGATTGAAAGATATTTCTGCTCGCCATTTTTACTTTTGTCGATAAAAGAACGGGGAAATTGGTCCCCGTAATACAGTTAATAGATTTCGTATTTTATGGTGGGAAAATGTTGATACTTTTCCGTTTTAATGTTACTTTCTAAGTGCTATTTTGCATTATACTAAGACACCTTTTTTTCTTAATTTTATCAAAAGTATCATGTATAAAAGCATGTATTTTATGTAAGAAGTGCTACTACCCTTTCAAGTAGACAATATGTCGCCGTCATCTGTTTGAATCTGCTATTTGATTGGTTGACTAGCGCGTTCATTGAATGACGAGATTTAATTGAATGACTAAACATCAATCAAAAAGCAGATTCAGCCAGATGACTAAAATGGTTACCACATTTGTCAGTACAATTATTTATTATCCATTTTCACCTTTCTTGTTGTAAATGTGGGTTCCTATAACAAAAAATACATTTGCAGTGAACCTTAACGTGATTTTAATTATATACCACTATAAAAACAAACCACTCTGTAGTAAAAAACTCAAGTGTATAATTAACAAAAGTACAAACTACCATGTTTAAATACCAATAACAATCAAGCTGAAAAACCATTCGTTTCTTTACTGATATATCTACATACCTATTATTATTAAAATAGGTACCTACTTATATTGCATATATTCGGTACTTTGATTTGATTTTGAACCATTCGTATACCTTCAATACGGTTGAATTTTACATATATTTTATGGAACGAACATTAAAATCAACGAGGAATACGCAAAAAGAATCATTACGAGCAGGACATTAGGTAATCACGCAAATAATGGTATTACAAGTGTCACTTGTAATCATACACGGCCTTGATCGAAAATCCAATACTTATGCGATCCCATCTTCCATTAAAAGCACAATTACCCTCTTTACCCCGACCCCCGGTCAAGTAGGGTTGCCTCTTGTTAGTTCTCAGGAAACAGTCACATTGTAAAAAAAAGAAAACACATTTTAGAAAAAATACTGAGTAAATAAAATGATTTTAATAAAGCCATTATAAACATGGATTAATATTAAAATATTCAGTGAGGTATAATGGATTAATTCAATGGGAAAAAGCATTAAGCAGCATTTAACATTATTACGAATGACAATACTGATTTATTTAAAAAAAAATAAATAAATAAAATAAAATTTATTAGCAACTTCAAATATAACATTACAATATTGCTCTGCCTTCTGAACTAGGTAATTACCATTTACCTGTATCTCAGAAGGCAGTGCCTTCCCTTACAAATTCCATATTACATTATATTTGGAAAGTTAACAAAATAAATTTTAGTGACTAATAATGAAAGATAAAGATTATTTGTAATAATATAAACCGTATCTTTTTCATATAGTACTAGCAATAATAACTGCGACATACTTATTGAAATACGACAACCAAAAATTACTATTTTTGATTAAAAAACGAAACAAAATGACAGACGTGACAACGAACAGCCCTAATTACGGCATTTTCTTGCCACAATTTTATACCTATTTGCGTTTTCATATTACAGTAACGGCTTGACTTTAGGATGCTTGAGGCTGTTTTATTTTAAAACATTTTACTTTGAATAATTCTGCTATAAACAGGATATTATAATTCCGGATGGATTTAACAAAAATACTGCACACCTTGCAAAAACTCTATTCTGTTGTAAAACAATTTTGCTTTCATATTGTTTTGTATCAATGTGAAAATAATCAATCTTTTTTTCAGGGCAACTGACTTCTTGAAGATCACACCAATGATATATGAGTTTACGGATCATACTCTCACCAGCATGGAAAAAATTCCAACTTGTAATGCAACATAAACGAACTAACAATTTATTTCAAATTATAATTGTCACATACATTTAAACAAATCAATAACTTAATAGCAAATTTAATCACAAATAGCATATTAATTAATTAATATAAACATTTCAGAACATTTTTCACACACGGCACGATCTGATTCCATACTAAGCTTTCGCTTGTGTTGTGGAAACCAGATGGCTGATAAACATACATATATATATAATTTTTAAATAAATACTTATATAGACAATTATCACCCAGACACTAGCAAACACCGATGTTCATCACACAAATATTTACCCTGGGTGGGAATCGAACCCACGACCTCTAGTTAGGAAGGTAGGATCCGCTACCAACTATGCCAACCGGTCAGTCAATTTAATACTATATGCAAATATCAATCAAAGTATAACCTATAAATTTATTAAGCTTTATATTTATAAAGCACTAGGTTTCCACCCGCGGCTTCGCCCGCGCAGTCAAAGAAAAACCCGCATAGTTCCCGTTCCCGTGGGATTTCCGGGATTGCGTCATTTTCCCGGGATAAAAAGTAGCCTATGTCCTTTCTCGGGTATCAAAATATCTCCATACCAAATTTCATGAAAATTGGTTCAGTAGTTTAGGCGTGATTGAGTAACAGACAGACAGACAGAGTTACTTTCGCATTTATAATATTAAGTATGGATTTGAATACCATTAAACCAAAAATATCAAATTCAACAAAGTATAACTTCCAAAACAAAGCGATCTTTACAATCTCAGATAACTTCAAGACAAGTTTTTACAATAATCCCTGTAAGAAATATAAACAGCTCAAGCTTAGAACAACTTGTCTTCTTAAACTAAAACAAAACTAAACAGTTAATAGACAAGATATATTTCGTTATTCCAAGTAAAGTTTAATAGGATAAGTTCTGAACCAATTTAACGTGGTAACGTAATCGTAGCTTTTGGTATATATCATTTTATGGCTGATCTGGCTTTGCTCGGATTGACATGCGTTTCTTACTATTCCTTTATATATTATGATAAATCTATATTATCTATTATATTATCACTACATAGTATAAAACAAAGTCGCTTTCTCTGCCCCTATGTCCCTTTGTATGCTTAAATCTTTAAAACTACGCAACGGATTTTGATGCGGTTTTTTTTAATAGATAGAGTGATTCAAGAGGAAGGTTTTAGTGTATAATTTATTAGGTTTTAGACAAATCGGGCGAAGCCGCGGGCGGTAAGCTATAGTATTATGATATAATATTATAGATAATATACAATCAATAACATTTTCGGGTATAAGATAATAGTATTGTAATAATTATTTCTTCAAATTTAGTAGTTCATCATTTGATTTTATTGGCTTTTCTTGTCATGGAGTATAATCAATGAAATCAAAAGAACAGGAATATCCATATTATGACTAAAGGTAGAGTTTTGGTTCAATATCAGGTGAAATTCATACTTTATTTCTTAAAATTATTTTAAATTATTATTACAATATCTAATATATCTCATCGATTGAATCAAGTTTAATATAAACTATACCTCTCCAATTTTTAAATCCAGTAATTTTCTCAATGACCTAACTTTGAATCAAATAAAACTAGCGGTAAAGAAATCATTCTATCCATCCTTACAAAAGTACCCACCTAAATTTTATGAATGCGGTCACGTATCGTACTAATAAACGATGACAGGGTTATAGCATAAACAAACACAAAATATCATCAGGTGTAGAATTCTCGTTCAATATTGCTGGAAATATCATCAATTTTTATTTCACCATTTTACACTGAAGTCAAGTTCCAGGAAATAAAAATTTACGGACGAATACGTGTTTCGCGTATGGTAGAGGAAATGTTTCATTTTTAGCAAATAAATTATCAATTTTTGAAACAAAGAAATGCACTGAATTGAAACAATTTTTAGTTAGGAACTCAAAGTAACAGTATCGTAACTCAAAAAGACTTATATTAATAAATTTCTACCCGCGGCTTCGTCCGCTTTACCTATAACCTAATAAATTATATAATAAAAACTTCCTCTTGAA
This sequence comes from Colias nastes, assembly GCA_907164665.1. Lineage (NCBI taxonomy): Eukaryota > Metazoa > Arthropoda > Insecta > Lepidoptera > Pieridae > Colias > Colias nastes. The sequence continues at coordinate 50,956 of CAJQZM010039609.1, forward strand.
ACACTCTATTTATTAAAAAAAACTGCATCAAAATCCATTAGGTAGTTTAAAGATTTAAGCATACATAGGGACATAGGGACAGAGAGCGACTTTGTTTTATACTATGTAGAGATTATCGTGAAAGAATAACACCTTTTAGTCTTTTTCTAAGGATAAAACGACCAAAGTATATAGAAACATAAGTAAATATATATAAAAAAGCAATATCAATATTGTTTTATGTACCATGAATGCAGTAAAGATTGTTGGTAGCAGAATAATAAAAATGTATAGAGCAATAATATTTTGTCCATGAAGTGGGCGTGAAAATATCTTGAGTTTCGTTATTTAGGTTAATGTTTTTTGTTTATTTATTACTTTCGGTTGACCCGGAATGGAAATACCTATAAATTCTATGTTGTTTAGATATAACATTCACACTTTAAAACATTTTACTAAATACAGTATTTATGAAATTACTGAATATGAAGAAAAGCACTATCATTCGTTAATTTATAAAGTACTAGCTGTGCCACGCTGTTTTACCCGCATTGCTCCGCTCCTGTTCGTCTTAGCGTGATGATATAAACCCTATAGCCTTCCTCAATAAATGGGCTATCTAACACTGAAAGAATTATTCAAATCGGACCAGTAGTTCCTGAGATTAGCTCGTTGAAAAAAACAAACTCTTCAGCTTTATTATTAAAGTATATAGATTTGATTTCCTTTGAGGTAGCAATATGTTGTTAAATAATTATATATCATTATATTATGTGTCCGATTCATCCTTAGAGGGTCGTGGTCATTATCACTAAAGAATAGCTAAAAATAGAGCGAAATGGAAATCCTTAGAGGAGGCCTTTGTCGGAAGACAAGCTGCCATAGAAGAACCAAGTTTGCCGATTATATAGATTAACAGCTAATGTAATAATATAATAGAGAAAATAGTTTAAAAACGTTTAAAATAATATTCAATATAATATAGGAATAAATAAGGAATATTGTCAACGGCATATATAGTAGTATAATGTTTTTGCAGTAATAAAGGCTTATTTTATTTTATTTTATATTATGTGTATCATCTTTCCTTCAACCACCCTCAAACTTCATAAATTCCCTTAATACAGTTACATAAAGCTAAAAGCCTTCAATCACATTATACCAAAACCTTCGAATATCAAACCTTTACACACACTGGTTTTACTGAAAGGTAATGAAAAGAGATTAGATTTAAATCCAAACATCACGATACAATTATTAAATTCTAGTTTGACCTATTTACGGGATTTATAAAGACTAGGGTCCAAAGTTCGTGTTTGGGGTTAAGTTAAATATAGTGGATAGAAAAGGTTCGCTTAAAGATACGAGAAATAGTCTTAAAGCGCTTCGAATACATTCTTGTGTCTAGCGATAAGTAAATTCATCTGTTTAATCAGTTTTAAGTATGTGGATACAATGTTAAAAACGGACACAATTTTAATGATAATTGCATTCTTTGTTTAGGAATTATTTTTAATTTTTGTGAATAGGTGATTCAGAAAAATTTCAATAGATTAAAAACTAGACAGGGATATTTTTAATAAGTAATAGTGTAGTTATCTAGAATTTTAAAAATAATATGAGAGCATATATAAATTACTAATAAAAAATAGTGTGAGAGCTTTTTATTAATAATATGTTACGTATCAGATTTTTCATTTTGTTTACTCAACACGATCTCATATGCTGAAAATCCATGTGTACCCACTCGTATTGCAATTTTTAATTTAAAAAATGCACGTATCTTGTTAAGCGTGCATCCAACGGTAAACCATGGAGAATATTGTATGAACGTAAAATTAAATAGTAATCCGTGAACACGTAAATTTTAATTATCCACAACACCAACGGATTAAGTGGTCCATTGACAAGTTTTCGATTTTAATATTCATTACGTGGCAAGGCGACTCGATCTATAAGCAAATTTCCCTAGAGACCGTGCAGTGTAAATAAAAACAGAGTTGTATACGAAGTTAGATAAGCAATAAACAGTCTTTCATATAGGGATTAGAATTTGGGTATATTGTATGGTGTAATGTGCTGTGTTTTTAGAAACTAGCCTTATGCTCGCGACTGTCCTCGTTCAATGATAGTTTAGTCATAATTTGGTTAAAGATTATGCTTATTATTTTCTACACAAGAAGCTTTTGAGGAAATAAAATCGACACAGTTATTTAGGACCGAATAAAAAATATTATGTATTCTACTTATTCAGGGTCTCTACCTAGGAGTAGGTACGACAGCACAATCATAATATTCGTTAGTCATGTGTGTTGTGTATGATATACAGTACTAGCGGTCCGCCCCGGCTTCGCCGAGGTACATGTTTACGTTTTCTGTCCATATGAACCACCCTCGTACTTTAAGGAATACCTACTATAAAAAAAGAATAAACGAAATCGTTTCAGCTGTTCTCGAGATTTGCGCTTAGGCAAAAAATTAAGCGTTTCATTTTTATAATATTTTTTATATTCATGTTTCATGTCATAAATAAGTTTGAGCACAATATCTAATAATTTCCACAGTTATTTAATCACAATAAACGCAACAATAAATAAACTGAACTAACTAGGTAGTTGATAACAGTCAGCACGGCAGAACCTCCGGAAATTCCGACGATATTTCCGCAGAGCGCTAATATACGTCTAGATGTGTTGCACAGCTATTTATTAACTTAGATAAAACAATGTATCGTTATAAACATTATGATGATGTGTGGTATTGTATTGTATATTTAAAATCTTTTTATTTACTACAAAATAAATTAAATTAAAACAGACGATTGTTTTATTTGTCTTTCATGTTCCTTTTTTTTTAAGAAGAAGTATAACAAGTAAGTTAGTAATATGGTTTTGTATGGTGCTGTTGTTAACTACATCAATAAGACCATATACATAATTATAATTAAGACGGATTCTAACTCACAATTTGTTACATTCAAATTTTGGTCAAATGTTAGCTTAATAGACAGTTATTTTTCTCTTATAGTACATATGCATATACTCTTGTGGTACTATGTAGTAAGAAGACAAATAAAAAATATCATTTCGAACTCTAAAAGCGACGCAAACAAGTTTTGTATTACTCCGACAAAATATATCTTTAAAGTGTGACTGTTATACTACGCCTGTAATTCTCACTTTAAAAATGCATCAAAATATTTATTCTTTAAATTATCTGCAAACTTACAAATGAAAGCTGTAAACGAATTTTCCCGAAGAATCTATATCAAAACATCCTCAGGGCTAATGGATCTTGTCGCTCCCTGTAACTCAATACATAACTGAAAATATTGTATCGTTAGTCGCATCCCTCGAATTTGGACCTTAATGGAATTTCATTTTTGTAGTATCAGGTTACATTGCCAATTTGGAAGCTAAGGGCTATTTTTGCTTGAAATTCTTGGTACTTAGGTAGTGAAATGGTGATTGCTATAATCAGTGGAAATGTGATTTGAAAACTTGATTTAAGGTTATTAAGTATGCCAAAATGGTCAAGTAATTAACTTTTTCAAGTATAAATTATTACAAAAACAAATTATTGAAATTACGTCATTATTTTTATTCCACGTTGGCACCTTAGTAACGTTTTGGTACCGATTTCCAAGAATTTTCTCATTTTGTGACGTATTTTAATGTAAAGTATAACACGGTATTTTAAATAGAACCAAAAACTAGCTAAGCTAAGTATTATTAATTTTCGTTTTTCGTTCGTTAAGTTCGTTTTCGTTTGTTTCGTTCGTTAAGTTATTATTAGTTTATGTCAATCTGAGCCTTTTTTTACAAAGACGTTGGTAGACGTTCACATACATTATTCAATAAAGTAACATACAGAAACAAGCCAGTTGGCTTGTATAACAAGTAGTTACTTCTATATATAAATTCATTACAAGCTTTCCTTAGAGTCTCCTAAAATATCCTTTTAATTACGCACCTTATTCACATATTAAAACTCACGCATTATATTCCTTTGTACAAAACCAAAATATTTAACTTAGTCTAACAAAGACAGATCCCGCTAACCGGGCGCTCATGTGGCTAACAGCATACATCCGGCTGTTTGACCGGCCCGGGTAAACCATTACCCGGCTATACAAGATTAAACACAGTTATTTTTATCCTTTGTAACGTTTTATTCGATTATTTATAAGTATTTTTCTTAATTCTATTCGTATTATTATAAAAATCAAAAAATACAATGTATGGATTATGTAGGTTATATAAATAAACCGCAATAATGCATCTTTTTCTAAATATGCAAAATAAACACATACAGCCAAAGCTATTACTATTGACGTGTTAGAATGTCGTAGCCGCACGCAACGTTAATGCTCTCAATAATGTAGCAAATGCTACGCCGCGCCGTAGCGCTTCGAAATCCCCTACATTCCCTGCAATCGCTAGTACGCGTTGTCAGCGAATCATTGACACGAATTATTGTAGTAGATGGGGATTTTCCTGTCGTAGCGGGTATAATGTTATCTGCTGTTATGTTACGAGCTCTACCATATTTCAATAGAAGATAATAATGTTGATTCAGGAGTTAAAATACATTTTTATTTTGATCAAAATATTAATCTCATATTAGAAAGTATACTTTTGATTACAAATTGACATTTATAGAAAGTTAGTTTCTGTTTAATGTGATTCTTTGAATTTAAATTAATTACTGCATTTTAAATAAATGTTAACTTTTAAACATATAACAATTCTATAGTTATATACATATTATACTCGTATAAAATTATTAACGTAACATACAAATATCCTCAAGAGATATAACTTAATACGAGAAGAAACATTAAATAATTGAATAAATGGCATGGCAGTTGAATCCTTAGAGTATTTCCAGCAATATTCATCTACAATCCGCTCACCACATTGAAATTGCTCATGCATCGTCTTCATAGCATAACAATGTCTGTTTGCTTTTAGATAGCCCTAGAGTTTTGGGATATTTGAGTGCATCTGAATTTAGGAATTGATATGCGTTCAATGCAATGAATTTTAATGATTTATTACGTCTGTGATCGATGAGGACTATGGAAATTGGTAAATATTATGTATTGTAACTATAAGATAATATCATGGAAACCCCATAAGCCCCATGACCATCTAATAGCAGTAGGTATTATATACAGTTTGGTAAAGTGATGGCACTAGATGACCTATATAGCTCTGTAATTTTTCCACATTGGAAATAATATTGCTTTAAGACATAACGCGTACCGTTATGTTTTATAGCAATATTATTTAGGAGAGGACTGCGGAAACGGGCTTTTTTCGTATTAAAATTAAAGTATGGAGTCAGATATTTGTCGCAAGTCATTCTGCTAGGTCAACATTGATCTATCGTTGTTTGAATAAATATTTTCTGTTACATTATTGTATACTTACATGAGCTTTAAAACATTAATCATCTTTTCTCCATTAGCTTATCGTTAATGTTGTAATGTCTATCCTTTCGATCGAAATCTAGCCTCAGATTCATCTTACTTCAACAGATTATATAATTATGTTTAGAGACATGTGCTTTAACTATTCTGCATATAATTATTATAAAAATAGGCACTAAGTACCGAGTTCAAGGCTGCGTCAGTTATGGGCGTCTATTTATAAAAAATTGCGTTATATTTATTGAGCGTTATATTTTATTATGAACATGATGTATTCGTATTATCTTGTCCTATTTATTAAATACGCTTCTTCAAAATCATCTAATTTTTAGTTATTTATTTCCGCCTGAGAGACAAGAAACCAAAACATTCTCTAGTTTCATAAACAGCAAGCTGACAAATTAATCTTGAAGAGGCGGATTTTGAGGGGAATATTATAAGATGAGTCATCCGCCCTGCAATATTTGTAAACCACAGAGTAATTTTAAGGATATCTTTACGTTAGTATTTACTATAATAATGTTTTACTCATATTTTGATATAATTCTTAATACTTAAATGTTTCCTTTCTAATATGTACTAGGTATATCTTCGTGTAGTAATAATTTGGTGAATGTGTAAAACATGCAATACGTTGCATAATTATTATTATGCTTAGACCTTTACATACATTCATCATAAGTTACTGATCACCATAGTTTTTTACAAGAAGGTTCGTTATGATTCCTACTATAAAACACCACGATGAATTCATCACAGTTCTGACTAAAACATTCACAAAATTACATAGGTACAACTAAATTACATTAACAACGCAACCATCATTTATCTTGCATATACATAATATGTAACCTAATTCTTTCGCAAGCAATTCCACATTTTCACAATTTACATATTTTTGTCGCAATTTAAAACTTTCCTGTTTAAATCAGCCTATTGTATCAAATTAAGATATCAAATTGTCCGTTGATTTCATTACGAATTCCGTTTCCTTTGATTAAAGGCTTAGATTGACAATTACTTATTTGAATTAAAGCACTCGGATATAAGGAAAATATTTACTTTGTTGACGAAATTGTAGGCGTTCATTTGGTGCGGCATCGAATTTTAAACAAGCTTTAATTAAAATCATATTACTGGAAACAGAAGTTTGTAGCTGTTTTTTAAGAATGTAATCTTCTGAAAATTATAGCTTGTACTTGAGTTAGTTAATTGAGTGATATTAATATGTCAATCGTTAATAGAATATAATATTATGAGTCATATTTAGGGTTACGTTGCAAGTTATTTAAAAATAATATTTTTAATTTTTATATGATTAATTATTTCACTAAATTTTATACTTTTTAACATGATAAAAACATAAAATGCATAATAAGAAAGCCGAATCTTATATAGGCGCGGCATCGTTTATTCTTATTCGTAGTAAACACATTTATAGCTTAAAATGTTTCGAATAAATTCATAAAAAACATGTCACGTTAAACTGTTTATTACATAAGAAGTATAAGGAGGAAAAGACAATAAGTTACAGCGTGAAAAAAGGGAATTTGTAAAATGGTTGCGTGCGAGAACAAATTACTTGGCGTGCGTGACATAACTTACTTAAAACTTGTGAAATGCCCTTTTGTGATCAATTTGACATTTAACTTGGTGATTATTGGTATTATTCAATTTTATTCGTGGAAACAAATTTAATTCTCAGTAAATAATAGAGCAAGGTCGTATTTAATAAATTCATTTGTTAATTAAGCATTTTAAACTTAATATGAGATGATATAATACTTTATAATCTTTCTTATAATAGAAATTTAATTGAATATGATCCTACTGATTAAAGAGTACCAAGAAATCATCCGAAGAGAATTTAATTAGGAGGCTAGCCGGCGCGCTTATTACGTCGTGGTCGATATAAATAATCCTCAATTCAGATTCTAAAAATACTTTAATATCCTAATTCTTAATTGAGTTTAAATCAAAATAATATTGTGTGATAAATATGCTTCGTGTGCTTATAAACGTGTGATGTATCTTTCAAGATTAATATACGATAACCATACGTAGGTACATTATATTATACAATATTATGTATATTGTATACATAGATGAATATTATTATGTTGCAACGAAATTATGGGTATTATGTATATTGTATACATAGGTACTTGAATATTATGTTGCAACGAAATCATGGGTTATTTTGTTAAATAGATTCATCACAATTGACTAAAAAAAAGTTAGAATAAACAAGACGTAAAATTTAGAACCGGACTCTACTTATGATTTTGGTCATATTTTCTTTGGCCTATCAATCACATAGGTTTGATTACTATACACGATCACAATTGGATATCACACATTTCATACACGTTTTATTTACACAATCCAAGTCAAATTAAAACCCTCTTCAAATATAATACGACCAAATCAAGAAACAGTATCACTGTCAAAAATTCAAACAGCATTTGGGATACGTCATAAATTCGGGTAATACACGGCAACAGACGGTATTTTCACGGGCCAACACATTTGAACGTAATTACAATTGGTGCGGAAAATAAGCCCATCTTAAACGTATTTTAATATACCTCGAAATTGTTTACGAGAAATTTGTTGATGGAAATAAAAATTTAGGTATTCAAATGGAACAGACATTTTCAACCTAGATAATATTATGTTTCAATATATCAGCTCGTAGAAATTGAGTTGAAATATTGATACCTCATCTAGTAAAAAAAGAAATATCCTTTCATGATAATACATACGCAATGTATTTTTTCTTTATTTACTTTTCCTTCAAAAAAACCGAAATAATAAATCTGGAAAACACTTCACAATTACGCATATTCAGAATTCTTTCAAAAAAAATATTGTTATTTAAATAAAAGACAATCAAATTATCATATTAATACGTCAATAACTATTTATATAAAAGAAAATGTATTTAATGTAAACAAAATCATAAAATAGCGTACATTCCTACACAAAACCACAGTCAAACATAGCACATCTTTTATTTAAAAGACAAAAAGACCAAGTCATTTAAAAGCTTCTATTATCATTTATAAAGAAACGACTGAAGGTGGGTAAAACAAGTAATTGCTGATTAATGAGCGTTCCCGTTAATCATCACTTAACGAACATTGTTACGTTTATTGTTCAATGAATTGAATGATGGTTTTAATTGAACGAGCATTTTACAAAGATATTACAAAGCTACAGCATTTTATAGCAGAAATTTTTGAAATATAGTGCTAAACGATATATCATACACATTACTACTTTCCGAATTGGTGGTAAATTTTAAAAACATGTTCTGACGATTCAAAAGTGCTTCTAGAAGAAGTCTAATTGAATAAATAAATGTTTGAGTTTGAATTACTGGGGAAGAAAGGATTCGCACTTTGATCACAGCATTATCTATACTAATATTATAAAGCTAAAGAGTTTGTTTGTTTGAACGCACTAATCTCGGGAACTAATGGTCCAATTTGAAAAATTATTTCGGTGTTTGATAGCCCATTTATCGAGGAAGTATAGGCTATATATCATCACGCTAAGACCAACAAGAGCGGAGCAATGCGGGTGCAACCGCGCGGAACAGCTAGTTCATAATATTTATCTACTAGTTGTGCCCCGTGGTTTCACCCGCATTGATCTTAGCGTTCTGATATATAGCTTATAGTCTTTTTCGATAAAGGAGCTATCGAACACTGATAGAAATTTTCAAATCTGACCAATAGAACCTGAAATTAGCGCGTTCAAGCACACAAACAAACAAATTTTTTTGCTTGACTATATACATTAAGTGTATAGATAGTTTAGTTGGTCAAAAATAAAACAACAATTTAAAACTAGTCTTTTAAAAATGCTGCAATATAATACAAATTAACTAGGAAATTGTCTTGTTTCAACAAACAGTTTCAACGAATCAAAGAAAAGAAAATTAGCCTTGACTCGACTATGACCGATCAGAGATGATAGCTTTTACAGTGTAGAGTTGGCAAATATTTGATGGAATTTCTTCTTCGAGAGAGAGATACATAAAAGTAAAATGATTTTTTATAGACTTATACATTCCTGTAGCTCTACCATGAGTAGTCACACGATACTTGCTAGCGATTGTAGTAAGCGGTTTGTATAAAATTTCGTACAGCGCCCCTAGTGTGCCGTAGAGGAACTAAAAAGCCTACCATGAGGTGCAATAGTATAAGTCAACAGTAGATAACGTATAGTAAACTATACTACACTCGCTGTAGTAACCATACAATTTTTGCACCATGAGTTCTAATTTTGACACATGTCATAGTTTATAACTATTCGACGATAGATACGTCATTAACGGTAAATAATCTCGTGAAATTAATGGTCTAAGATCCGAACATAAGTCGACCTGCACCGGCGTGATAATAGAA
>CAJQZM010039610.1:2931-23268 GCA_907164665.1 Colias nastes
CGCGGCAAGCAGGCCAGTCGTCGAGAGGCTCCCATACTAGTGGTAGCTCCACACTCATCCTTTCTCGACAGCTGTATTGTGTATGCGACGCGGATGTCCTCCGTGATCGTGAGGAAAGAAAGCATGGATAATTATGTTGGAAGTACGTTGTGTAATTTTTTAGGTTCATTGGTAAAGCTGTGGGCTGGTTGTAAAGGTGTGAGTTTTATAGTGATGGTGGAAAATGGGTCTGGGAGTATGTGTATTGGTAATTTGGTAATAGTGGTGGTGTCTTTATGGGTTTTATGGTAGTGGTATATAATGGTTGTTAATGGTGATGGTGTCGTCATAGGTTGTAACTTGTAAGGTGATAATGTGTTTGCATGATTTTCAGTTGGTGATAACCTTGTGGCGGTTATAATGATTTATCTAACTTTTTTAGAAGGTGGTACTAAGTTCGGTGGTGGTATCATGGTTTTTGGTGAGTTCGTCTGTGTGATTATGTGGTGAAAGTAGATAGTAAGATATGATTAAGTCATTGTTTGTAATGTAAGTTATTTCAACGCGTTGTAGATCTCATTTAAATTAAATACCTCCAATATCTTCAACTGTTATTCATCTTTCCTCTTATGCATATACTTTCCCTGAAATATATAGGTATGTACTTTACTTGAAATTAATTTAATCCTTTCATTCTTTTTCTTTAAATCAGTCATCTAATCTTCCTTTTCATATGTTGTTTCTATACCAATTTGTAAATTACTGTATAAAATACGTACCTACTATAGTACCGTCTAGTGTAAAATAAGACAATATATGCGCCGTCACGATCTGAAGAGTCCATGGCGAGGTTTCGTCACAGAGACATGGCCATGTAACCCTTTTGTGGCTTATGTTACACAAAACATTTGTATGGAGTTCCGATTAATTTCATTTTATTCATACACGTGTTCTAAAAGTACTAAGAAATATGATGTAAAATATAAAAATGCTTCAATAGGTAGAGCGTACTTCGTGGAAGCTTATTAAAGTCTTAAAATAGCATTTAATCTTGAGCATTTTATTATGAACTCTCTTTAAAGGGAAATTTCATTTTCCGAGCTACTTCAATATGCACTTGTATACCGAGAATTTTCATTTCTAGTTCCGAGGAAAATATAAGGATTTAATACACTTTTATGATTAAATCTTTGAAAGAAATTTCTAGAAGGTTCATTTAGACTAGTTTTTAACTAAATGTTTATCGATATTTTTACCAAGTAATATAGAATAATTTGTCAGAATAATTCCCAAAACGATCATTAGTACATGCTATATTACCATAAATTTTACGTAAGAAACAAATACGTTTACGGTAATTTTTTCAGATATTTATAATGACCATTTCAACGCGAGTTATTCATATGGTAATCGCGAAGTAATTATTGTTTTCAATATTGATTTTATTGTAAGTACTTTTACAATATATAAAGTATAATTACATACAAGGTTACATCTATATAGAGGTGTGATTAGGTTACAAGTTACCAATTCTGAAATAAATCTTTCATATAATGAAATGATTACGAAAAAATAAAATGTAGTAAATTAGCTTCACAGTACGACCACTTTAAGAGCAATGCAATTTCAATGTTCAAGTTCATAATTGAACTAAAAAATAAATAAAAAAGCTATTATACGAAATATAATGTTGAAGTTCAAATCTCGATTTTTTTAGTTTATAAAAAATGACCTCGATGCTTTGATGCAATGCACTTATAGATTTGGCTATTTTGTAGGTTAAATAAAAACCTTAAGATTTATCATTTTAATTTGTTTCTTTCCTAAAATAATATAAAAAATAATTATCAAGAGTAGGTAATCTCTATGTTATTTATGTAAGTAGTAGCGTTGAATGGAGGTATACCTATGGTATGTATTATTATAGCCTTCGTAAAAAATAGTGCTTGTCGTATTACAAGTAGTAATTTCTTTGGAAACCTAATATCAATGGTGTAATAATATAAATCCGATTTTATAGGCTTATTCAAATGAAGTTACGAGTGGGGCTTCGGATGGAAGGTTGGAAGTGTTAGGTCATAAGACAGGAAAACAAAGGCTAAACGCGTATTACAAAATAATCGTTTATATTAAAGCGACGTAATCTATATAAAATCGGATAGTATTAATGTTTATTTTCCTTGTATAAAAATACTTTTTCTAAAGTCCCGTCTAGATTGATTAGTTTTTCCGAAGATTTTCCAGTCATATTTCTTATAACTTATATTATACTTTAATAGCTAGGTATATACTTTTTTTTATTAATATTTGATTTCATTATTCAAAAGCAGAAACTACAATTTCATGATTTGTATAGCAAGATAATGCATAAATACGGTATCTTTAGATTAATCCCGCGAATAGACATTTTTTTCTTTCTAAATATACCTAACGGTTATTACCTAAAGATAGGTAGATAGACAATCTTTAACAAAAAAGTAACTTATATAAAAGCCGAAGCTTCTTAGTATTAATAACAATTACGATATAATTAGTTCCCAGTATTACTTTCACATTAAGATGGTCTAATAACTAATTTACAATGTCTAGCTGTCTAGAATGTAATTAAGCTTAATACGTTTTATCATTAGGGTTCCGTACCAAAAGCGTAAAAAGTGACCCTATTACTATGACTTTACTGGTCGTCTGTCTGTCTATCAGCGGGCTGTACTCATGAACCGTGATAGTTAGACGGTTGAAATTTTCATAGAAAATTCAATAATTAAAAAATCGATGTTAATTTACGGGTGGCACGGTCATAAATTGGACAGGTTACCATTTTTTTGCAGTTTTTTTTTTTTTTTACAGTACAATAGGGGAGCGCTTGGCCACGATCTCGCCTGATGATAAGCTGAGATGTGGCCTAAGATGGAGCGCGCTGCCCTAGAATGTACCTGTTCACTCTCCTCTTGAAGACCTCCACATTGTACTCATCGGGGAACACAGATTCAGGAAGCATGTTCCAGTCCCTAGCGGTTCGAATAAAGAATGACGATCCGAACCGCTTTGTCCGGGTACATGGAACGTCAACCATGTGGCGATGCCTAGAATCTGTGCGCCTCGACGAACGATGGAAAAACGGGGATGGCGGAATTAGGTCGTGCAATTCCGCAGCGCACTCACCAAAGTGTATCCGGTAGAAAACCGATAAACTTGCCACTCTGCGGCGATGAGCGAGGCTCTGGAGTTTTTTGCCTACTAGCTCATCGTCGTTTATGAGCCTCTTGGCGCGCCTCTCTATCGCCTCAAGCGTCTCCAGCTGGTACTTGGCAGATCCATCCCAGAGGTGAGAGCAGTATTCCATGCACGATCGGACTTGTGCTTGATAAAGGTTGAGCAACTGTCCCGGACTGAAATACTGCCTCACCTTCGCCAGTATACCGAGCTTTTTTGAGGCTACTCTTTAGCTTATATTTACGGAACCCTAAGTGTCGCGAGTCAAACTCACACTTGCCCGATATTTTTATTATTGGAGTGCAAAAAGACGTGCGCTTTCTAAAAATACACTTTAAGCCCCTTGTATGCGAGGATTAAAATATATTGCAGAATATCGTGAAAGCATTGAAGCTCTAAAACTGAATGTGGATTTTAATTTTGCAATGCATGAAGGATTATAGAATAAAAAATTGGTTGTCTGTAAAGTCGGTTTACTGACGATAGTTGAACGTGACAACGTCCGATTGTTCTTCTTTGTCGCTCGTTCTCGCTCTCGCTTGCACTTCAAGCCTTACATGGAACGCCTCAGTGCGAGGTAACGCCGCATGAGTCATGTTTTTTCGTGCGTGCAGCCGGCTATATCGAATTATAAGACGTTGTTACGTCAAAAATATTTTCTATCTAGCGCTATTTTTAAACGAATCTCGTTGGTGTATGCTGGAGGTAGATATAATAGTAATGAAGCGATGATTTTCGATGAAATATTCTCCTCTTAAAACTACGAGATTTATAATTTCAACGTAAAAAGTCTGATTTTGACGTTTTTTTTTATTGAACGTTTTTAAATAAGTTTTAAAACTTTCTGTATTTTTCTTCCTCATATTCTTATCTCCTTTAAGTCTATACATACTATCTTTCAAACTATTTTACGCTTCTTTTGTAATACTTTTTGTGTTATTGTAATTAATAAGACTTTCAGGTCAAGTATTTATTACACTTTAAGATATGAGGATGCTACAATTTCAATAAAAAATTATATTATTCAATAAAGAACTGTGCAGGTAAATATTGTGATATTCTGTATTCACGATCTTTTTTGTTTTGTTTTTAATCTTGTACATTTTTGGTATTGCTTTTTTGTAGAACGCTCATAATTTGCATGTAGGCTTGGTATAGTTTTAGGAGCTACCTTTAAATTGGTATGGTATTGGTAAATGTGTATTTTACTATAGAAGCTTTGTAATATTTTTCTACACTGTTAGTAGTTATCTAATATTGCATTCACTATAATTTTAAAATAAGATTCAGACAAAATACACATTTAGAATAATTCTTATAAATTGAAATTGAAATTATTGTTATCCTGGCTGATACATACAATGATATCTTATGAGAAATTGAAAATATTTTATTAATAAATAAAGTTTTAAAATATTTGAATATAGTTTTAAATGCAATTGAATTTTGTTTTCTGTAAACTGAAAATATTTTAATTTCCAAATACACAAACAATATTGAAATCAACTAAAATAAAAATGAAAAACTTTACAGAATTGATAAACTACACACAACCCGTATACGTGTGGCGAGATGACCCCAACTCCCGGCAGAACACCATCAAGGAAATCATTGAACGAGCCACTTCGAAGGAGGATTGGCCACAGGTAGACCAGTATGAAAATAGACAAATTTTACAGCTGCAAATGTTAAAAAAGAACGTGTGTGCCGAGCACACGTGTCAGAAGTGAAACTTCTTTTTCAAGATTCAAAGCCAAAATCATCGCCTTACTCCATGAATGCAGTCAGTCAGTTCACGTTATGACGTGGCAGTAAAATTTCAAGGTCGCGTCATGGCTATTGCCATATACGCCTAAAGAATTTTCAACATTGTACAACATGTCCTGATTATATTAGTGGTCATAAAATAAGTATTTTCGAAATCCTCTGTCGTCGATTGCCGTTATACAGCAGTTTCGGAGAAAAGGCAGAAAATAGACAACTAAGCTGACAGACGGAGAAGCTTTTAATTTTTCGTGAATAACCAGTTTTATGTTTGTGTGTCTTGTGCAAATATCATAAACCCATACTGACGATATTCACACAAAACATCTATCGCTATTATAATATGATCGAAATTATAACTCGTTTCCAGGTGCTTATATTCCCCGAAGGCACGTGCACGAACCGTTCTTGCCTCATCACGTTCAAGCCGGGTGGATTCTACCCGGGCGTGCCTGTACAGCCCGTGGTGATTCGCTACCCGAACGCTAAAGACACCGTCACTTGGACGTGGGAAGGACCTGGCGCGTATGTAACTTATTAACTTGGTTTCTGACGATGTGTTAAAAGATTTTTGGTATTTTTATTCAAGTCATGTAGGTGTGGAATCTTCGTTACTTAAATCAATTACCAAAAATACTGTTAATTTTATCACGATGAGTAGAAAGTGTCCCGTTATGTTTATTTTATAAGTGATTAGCAAGAATTGAACTTTATTTTAACAAATAGCTTAAAATAACGTCGTACAATGTAGCCAAGTATTCAAAAAACGGCATCTTAATAAATTTTAATGAAATATCTTGGCTTGAACTTGGCTTGACATGTTCCGTCTAGATGGCAACCGACCTAATAAAATATATTCTTAGCCTACCTAAAATTTACTTGATTTCATATTTCCATTGCACAATGCACACACATATCACAATATTGTGGTGTTAAAATATCATCGCAGTCTGAATTTATATTTCACCTATTATATAAAATCACAATTATCATTTCAGTCTAAAACTGCTCTGGCTGACGCTCACCCAAGTGCACAGTTCGTGCGAGATCGAGTTCCTCCCGGTGTACTACCCCACTGAGGAAGAAAAGAAGAACCCGAAACTGTATGCGAGGAATGTTCGAGATGTTATGGCTAAGTAAGTTACACTAATGGTTAGTATGGGTCTGTTGCACCCGCTGGTGTAGTCAGTGAAAATATATTGAACAGTTTTTGAAGTGAATTTTCATATAAATTAAAAAAGAAGTTTGAAAAATCGAAGCTTGTTAGTGCGTCCTGTAATGAGATCTATTTTTGAGAGGCTTTGTATCTTCTTAAATTTTGCTATTTATAAAGTTTTCCTACAATATTGAACTATATTATGTACCTTTAACTACAATTTATTAATCATACAATAAAAAATTACTGTCAATTTAATTTTCTTCACCACTCTGGACCCTGGTTACATTTACCATTATACATAGTTAAAATCCAATAATAGTAAAAATAGTTTTTAAAATACATATAAAACAAATCAATAAGTCTTTTAAAACAATATTTTCAGAGCTCTCGGTATCCCAGTGCTTGATTACACATACGACGACTGCCGACTGATCGCCAAAGCGAAGCAGCTTGGTATACCATCTGCTGCTTTTATCAGAGAAATCACTGAACTACGAACTCAACTCAAGTAAGTTTATTATAATTACAATTATTAATGACGGAAGATGGCATCTTTTTTTTTGTAACGGTATCGACCAAACCTTGTTTTTTTATTTAAAATAGTGTAAACCAAGCTCACTATGACATGTACATTGTATACTTCTAAATACTGTCTGAAATATTTATTATAAGTACATATTTTTCTAATACAGATAGATGTCCATCTTTGTTGAATTTTAAATGAAAGCGTAGAAGAAATTCGATTGCTCAAGCGGGACCGCGGGTGCCCGAGAGGCTAGGCGTTGCCCCGGTATGGCGAAAAGAAGCGGGTTCGAATCCATACAAGATCGAACTTCTTTTATTCTTTAAAATTTTTCAATATTTATTTTAATTACATTTCATTTACGTATCGAAAGAAAGAAAGAAAGAAAGTATCGCGATGTTTGTTACCAGAATTCTCCAAAACCAAATTTTTTATGAAATTTTTATATGCATATGGGTCCAAGAATCGGCCAACATATCTGACGTTGGCTGGATCAGCTAGAAATATCTATATAATTTCACACTTTAGTCTCGTTTATTCCTAAGTTAATTTAACTAATAAATATTACAGACTGGACTGCACAAACCTAGAAATGGAGTTGATAAACGACGAAGGTCTGCAGAGCACAACGCGCTGGCTCAACCGGGAGCAGTTCGCGCTGCGGCTGCGCTTGGGGCAAGTGGACGCGCCGCTCACCAGACTGTATCATATCTTTGTGCAAGTTAGTGATACAAATATCTTCGTATAATATCTTGTGCAAGTTAGTGGTACAAATATCTTCGTATAATGTCTTGTGCAAGTTAGTGGTACAAATATCTTTGTATAATGTCTTGTGCAAGTTAGTGGTACAAATATCTTTGTATAATGTCTTGTGCAAGTTAGTGGTACAAATATCTGTATATAATGTCTTGTGCCAGTTAGTGGTACAAATATCTGTGTATAATGTCTTGTGCCAGTTAGTGGTACAAATATCTGTGTATAATGTCTTGTGCAAGTTAGTGGTACAAATATCTGTATATAATGTCTTGTGCCAGTTAGTGGTACAAATATCTGTGTATAATGTCTTGTGCAAGTTAGTGGTACAAATATCTGTGTATAATGTCTTGTGCCAGTTAGTGGTACAAATATCTGTGTATAATGTCTTGTGCAAGTTAGTGGTACAAATATCTTCGTAAAATATCTTGTGCAAGTTAGTGGTACAAATATCTGTGTATAATATCTTGTGCCAGTTAGTGGTACAAATATCTTTGTATAATGTCTTGTGCAAGTTAGTGATGGAGCTAACAAACGACGAAGGTCTGCAGTATATAGTCGGTATACTGAGCGCGAAGGAACTTGATGTTTTGCATACACTGATCACGCTAAAAATACTTAAACAACAAAATTACGTCAAAAATGTTTTGCTAAATTTTTCCTTAAAATCCATGTTTTCTTCTCTAGCTTCGCGCAGACGGCATATACCGCTTCGCTAATGTGAGCATTTTGTCTATGAAAACATAATCTTAAACGATAGCTCACGTGCTGGTGGAAAAGTTGGGCGGGTTGCTTGTTAGGAATTCTAAGAATTCTATTTGAAAAAAAAAAAAGACGGGTTGCACTCCGGGAGTGCCGGCAGAAGTGAAAACTTGATTATTAACGTTCAGCATGTTTGATATTTTGGAATGGTATCCGTCTTACGCATGGAATATAAGGGCTAAAAAAAAAAATCCGTCTTACGCTTTTTCGATCAGGCCACGTGTCCTGACGCGAGTTTAAGATTTTATACCCAACGCCGCTAAAGAAGTTTTCACTTCAAAAATGCGTCTGGAATTTTATAAGTATTTTTACGTACTCAGCGTATGCAAATTTATAACCTTCTTTGAGCTATATACCGAAATATTAGAATAAATTCGATTAGTCTGGCAGGACCACGGTTGGCCGAGTGGGTCAGGCATTGCCCCGGTAAGGCGGAAGACGCGGGTTCGAATCTCACCTCGCAATCGATTTTTTTACAATTCATTCAAAATTGCATATTTATAAAGCATTTGAATGCTATAAACGTAAAAAATAAGTATCAAAATATCTGACTTTTCTGCTTGCCAGGGAGCAAAACAGACTTGACTATGTACTTTATTTCTGTGTCATCAAAAATAATATATTGATATGAAAGAGCTACTAATATTATTTCAGAACCCGATCGGTATGGTTCACTTCCCGGACTATTTGCTCACGGCTGCATTCATCATACTGCAAAATGGGCCATTGTCACAGTTCGTGTACTACGCATTTAAGGTAAGTGTTATTTACTTTATTGTATAATTAAACATTTGTCTGTATTCTGTGCTATTTAATGCAATTAATTTAGATTATTTGTTATTATTATTCTATTGATTTATATAAATTTATAATTGTTTCATCGATTAATTTATATTCTGATTTATCTGTTAATTTGTCTCTTGATTTATGTCGTGATTTATCCCTTGATTCATACGATTTATCAACATTCCAGATCTTCGACCCAAATTTTGCAATTTGAGCCGGATTTGAACAAATCGCTGCGCGTTGTTTGATGAATAAATACAGATTCATTTATATCTTTGTTCATCACTTGATTTATACATCGATTTATCTATTAATTTATCATTTATACATTGATGTATTTTTATCTATCGATTTATCTAAAATTTCCCTACATTTTACAGATCTTTGACCCAATAGGCTCCGGTCGTCTAGACATGAACACATTTGAACAAGTTGCGTCCCGTTGCTTCGGTCATAATCCTGAAGAGGCACATAATGTA
This sequence comes from Colias nastes, assembly GCA_907164665.1. Lineage (NCBI taxonomy): Eukaryota > Metazoa > Arthropoda > Insecta > Lepidoptera > Pieridae > Colias > Colias nastes. Next base: position 12,350 of record CAJQZM010039610.1, read on the forward strand.
TTCCGCCATATTGTTGGCGATGAAAAGGGACATTTGACTTATGGTGAGTTGTTAAAGAAAAAAAGAAAGATGAAAGAGAAAGGATAGAATGAAAGAATCTTTTTTGCTACATCTATTTGTTTATTGTAAAAGTTCACATGAATAAAAGTTTTGAGTTAGACAAACATTTATTTTATGAAATAAGCCTACTGCCTTATGGTAAGTGGTATGGCGAGAACATTATTTAGTTAGGGACGGCACATTCAAAACACATACTTATTGAATTGAATTTTTCGTAAATCGTAATCATCCTTAAAATGTTTCGTCGTCACAATATTAAACATTAATATTAGTATGACGTATAAATCATCTAACATGATTATTTCAAATTTCAGAACAATTCATCGCCTACGCCCAGTTCAAACCGGAATTCAGCTACCTGTTCGCTCAGGAAACAACTCAAAAGACGAAAGTCCAGTGAGATTCGCATATTCCCACCGTTTGCAGCGAAGTGCCATAAATAGACACTTTGAGGTGGGACTTTAGGACTTCAGTCTGTTGGGACTTTCGGACCAAATTCTCCGTTTGCACTTTCGGACTTAAGTCTGTTGAGACTTTGGACTTAAGTCGTTTGGGACTTACAGACTTTAGTCTGTTGATAATTCGGACTCAATTCGTTTGGGACTTATGCACTATAGTCTGTTTGTACTTGCGGACTTAGCGTCTTGTTTTGATAATGACTGCAAAATGGGACTTTGAATTATTGGTGACTTAAGCTAAGTGAAATTTATGGACTTTGACTTGAAATAGTTTATCTACTAAATAGATAAATGTCATCTTAAACGCCTATTTAAGTAATATATTAAGTATCATATTATATAGGTCCTTCTTAGTAGCATAATGATGCATTTCTTTATATAACATTATAGTGTTTAAATAAAGAAGCAATATAAGTCAAATTAGGAATATATTGCTCAATTCCTAGATTTACATGTACTTTCAATTACTTATAGTAATGTCATCTAGGAGTAGAAAATTAGGCAATTTTAAAGTACACTTTATACAATAATTTTACTTAAGTGATGATATTTTAGTTTATAGTATGGACAATATTATAGTTCATGTACCAGTATTTCTGTGTATTAAAGTAGTTATTTATAGTTAATAAATGGACAATTTATTAGTAACTATTGTAGTAGAGTGGTAAACGCCTCGATATCTCACTCAGAATATTAGTGTAACTTATAGTGCATAGTGTAGTATTATAGTGTTATTTTAATGTCAATTGGTGTATTTAGAGTGCAACTCTAACATTAGAAAATATTATGAAATAATTATGGACAGTAATACTTAAACAAATGTCATTATGTACTTCATTTGATTTACAGTGAAACTATCAGTAATTACTTAAAAGTAGTTTTAGTGTGATACATCAAAATTTATAGTAGGTACATTAGTGTTTAGATGACACTATAAAATTCTGGGACACTATAATATGTGTGATGCTTTATAGTGCATAGTACAACTTTAAGCCAAGCTATAAGTGATTGTGGAATTAAATTAATAAAAAGTATTTGTATTAATAATATTAATATTCTTCACCATCGTCCATTCTATTGTAGAAAAATTTGTGAAGTCCGAAGTTTAGTTAGTCCATGTTTAGTAATAAGACGGATATTATTAGTATACCTTATTGCTACAATCTAAGATTATTAATGTTAAATAGATTATAAGATTTGTAAATTTAAACATTTGAGTCTATACTCCAAGGTTTTTAAATATGTCTGTGCTAAGCGAGACATAGGAAGTGTTTGTATTATTTGCTTGATTTTTTTGTATATATTATTTTACGTAATTTATAATAGATAAGTCTAGTAAAAATTATACTCTTTAAAAGATTATTATAACAGCAATGTATATTATTATGTGTAAGTAGAAAACATTTTAAATTAATATTCATTCTATTGAGTCTACCCACATTCTGCCACATTATGTAGTATTTATAAACTTGTATAAATTTGGAGATTTACTGCTATTGCTATTACTCATAGTACTATCCCTTTCTGACATTGGGAAAGTCCTTAACTAGATTGAATGACAGAAAGGGACGGATATATGGGTAATGGTTATAACCAGTGTAGGAATTTCGTATGGTATAATTAAATATATTTTAACTGAAGAGAGGAATGTTTTTGTTTGTTTAAATTTAAGTATACAAGTATTGGTATAAAATATAATATTTTAGAGCCATTATTTATGTGATAATTTTAAGATTATATCGTGATTAGAAGCTATCTAGAGGTTATTATGTAGATATTAGATTTAATCAAGTAATACTCATCACTAAGCCGGTTTCACATCTTACTGATATTCCTGATAGCTTATTTGACACTTTGACGTATCTTTTCATTCATTATTTGTAATTTTAACTGACAGATAAGGTAAACAGAATATTTAAAGGCTTATTACACTACCCGATATGAAGGGCCCTGCATCCAGGGTGGGCGTGTACCCTAGTTAGTGTGGCGCTTATTACACTTCTCTGCGAATTGGGCCCTAACTCAGTTTATACGCGAATGTCTTGAGAGATAAACGTATTGTTGCATTTTACATTATGGCGTCGTCAGTATCGAAACTTCAAAAAGTTGCTGTAGCAGTGGCAACCGTTGTCGCAATAACAAATATTAAAAAAAGAAAGAAGAGAAAAGAAAGAAGAGAAAAGAAAGAGAAAAAAAGAAAGAAGGGAGTTAGTGTCCCGATTTAGGGCGATCGGGTCTGCCCGATCTGCCTAGCTCCCTATGCGCCCTGCAGATTGGGTAATGTAATAACGTTTAGGGCGGTTAGGGAGCTCAGTTGCCGCGCAACTAGTGCGTGGAGTGGCTGCTTTTGTATGTAAGGTGTCACCAAACTCAACAAGTGTTCAAATTGTTCTGCACCTACTCTAATTAATTCATTAAAACTCCCGGTTCAAGCACGCTTAGTATTTGCATATTTGAAAGCTTTTCACGTAACCGCAAATACTCTTTCACCCAGATCTTTCTCTTCTTTCTTTTTTTAATATTTGTTATTGCAACAACGGTTGCCACTGCTACAGCAACTTTATGAAGTTTCGATACTGACGACGCCATAATGTAAAATGCAACAATACGTTTATCTCTCTAGACATTCGCATATAAACTGAGTTAGGGCCCAATTCGCAGAGAAGTGTAATAAGCGCCACACTAACTAGGGTACACGCCCACCCTGGATGCAGGGCCCTTCATATCGGGTAGTGTAATAAGCCTTTTAGGAAGCAGTGAAACCAGCACTAAATATTTTAAATAGCGCCCATATTAAAATAAAATAGATTTTGATGGCAACAATCTACGCTTTTTCGAATTGATAATCTATAATTCTGACAGATTATATCGCTATAAAAAATAACATCATTTTCTAAGACTCAAGTCGTTTGCATTTTAAAAACGAACCACTTTTAGATTTATGCAATATTTTTCCTTGCTATATAAAATACGCTATAAGAAAAAAATCAAAATGGCTGCCGCTCGCATGCTAAGTGTGACAAAGATGGCAAATGTGCAAGAGAGATGGAAAGAGTTAAATCATGGCGCGAAATTTAGATTTCATAGATAAAAAATATGTGTATTAATAAAATTTGGTGTACATAGATGTTATTAGGCGTAAGCTTAATTTTATTTTGTTGTATACATTTGGTTTGTTATAATATGTTTCAGTGTTCAGTATAGTTAAGTTCCTCAACAAATGCTCATAAGTGAATAAATACTGTTTTTGGAGATGTAAAGATAAATGTTGGTTTCAGAGAATCGAATTTTCATATTTGGTTAGTGTTGACAATTTTTATTTTATTTATTTCGTTCCAGTAAAACAGTAATTATGACTTACCGGATACAAAGAAAATTAAAAAATCCAAAAATTATCTTAAAATGTATTATTATTAAAGTATTTGAAATGTTAAGTTATTATTAGGGATGTAACGATACCGATACCGATACCGATATATCGGTCGATATATCGGCAAGCCGATATATCGGTATCGCCGATTATAAAACAACCGATACCGATATCAAACAATTCAAAAAACCGCGCCCAATGAACGATGCGGGAGGCCGCCCGCGCGTGCGCACTTTGTTTTTTGAAAAAACTCTACCAATAGTAAACTTCTATTAGGAACTGATTGTATGTGTATAACTTAAAGTTTAACTGACTTTGCAAAATAATAATACTAAAATAAATGGTTTTCTTGTTTTTGATTTGGCATTGTTATTTAAAAGAATACGATTTACAGTTGAGTCTCTGTTAAATGTTGGTAACTTTTATGCATAATTCACTATTTATTTTTCTACCAAGCCATCGATATCGGTATCGGTATCGGTATCGCCGATATTTGATTACAAATATCGGTATCGGTATCGTATCGGCAAAATCATGTATCGTTACATCCCTAGTTATTATGTACTCATCATTCCTTTATTGTTATTGTTTTGTAATATTATTTAATTTATTATCAATTAAACGTAATAAAAATAATTTTGCAGTTTTATTTTGAATTTCACGAAATATATTGTTTTATTTTATGTGGTTTCCGATACACATTTTACAAGTAAAGACATTTTTCTATTAAAAGGACATAACAATCTATAATTTCTTGGTCGTTAGTCATAAAAAAAAACATATTATTGCTAAGTAATCATTTATTATTACAATTACATATTATTATAAGTTAACAAAAATATCGTTTCTAAGGAATTTATTTAGGCGTTATATGATGTTCATCGCCAGTCGGGAAAAAGTCGTCTTCTCCTGACTCACTTCCTTCTCTCCAAGCAGCTTGAATCGCGAATATCCTCTCCACCATAGACTGTATATCGATATTAACGGTTATAATCCTCTCATATATTACCAAGAACCAGATGAATTTGACAAAGTATTGGAAACGGTACATAGTATTGAATAGATTGTCCAATTTTAGTCTCAATTGCAGTAAAGCGCCGTATAAAATGGCTATTTGGTATACTGGATTTCCTCCAAATTTGACCCTGTATGGGCGGGTATCTTCCAACCGGTATCGAGTAGCATATACCGATTGTTTCATTAGATCCATGGCTATCGTCATGTACTTTCCACCACCGTAATACCCTTCTCGAGATTGCTTTTCCGGAATGTTCTTTCTGGTCGCAACCGCAACGATTTCTTTCAAGTTATCCACTTCTAACAAACCGGTATCTATAGTTTCTGTGTTATAGGTATCGGTATCGTTGCCAAAGACGTAGTCTAACATCATGTCGTCTGTTATGTGGGATGCGTTTGCTTTTATTTTAGATTTGAGGATGTTGGTTATGTTTTCATCGGATAGTGTTTCATTTGTGAATGATAATGCTGAATGAACTGTAAAACACGGTTAAATAAAATATCTTAATCATTTTTATTTAAAGTTGTAGAATCCTGGTTTAATTTAGATTAATTTGGAATATATACTCACATAAAAAATAAAGAATTGTTAGCATTGTATTTTTATTAGGCACTGAAAAATTTTATTAATTTATTTTTACAACCGTTTTAAATAAAATTACGACTATTACTCGAATATTAAATTGCAATGAAACCGAGTAAATATTTTTTAAATAGGTAGGTACCTAATTTTATTCCTGTTAATGTACTTTATTAAATTAATTTATGAAATTGAACAAAATATTAAAATTAGTATAATACAATAAAGTCTAGTATTTACTTTAGGTTTGTTACTAATATGTTTTCCTTTCTTTAGGTTCATATAAACATACACACATATTATAATATTATAAAGATAGCAATTTTGACATCTTTAACAACAAAATGCATCAGTTGCACTGAACACTAGTTTCTAAACTTAAGCGCTCATTTTATTAAAATAGTCTAATATGGGTTATTAGAATTCTTGGAAGAAAATAAAACAATTCTTATTCATGATCATTTTATTTTAATCCGGCACGACATTAGGTATACCATGTGCTTCACAGTATTTCTCATGCAGTTTGACTTGTACCCACCAGAGATACAGAAAGTCTACATGCTTCTTAGCAGCCTTGTGATGGAGGATGAGGAACGGTTCCATCCAGCCCCATGCTGGTTTATTACTCCACCTGAAAAATTTACCTTGAATATCATGTTTTTACTATTAAGGGAAGGGTTAAGAGTGTTTAGCAAATAATATTGGATTTAACTGTACTTATAATTGCCGTTTATTAAAGTTTAAATAAAATAGTGATTTATATAAAATAGTACCTAAGATATCTTTGCCCACTCTTATTTATGTTAGTCTTTAGAATTCATAAAGACATAACTATTTTGGGTTGCTAAAATGTCTGTTTTCTTCGTTGAAGAGCAAAGTATTACCAAGTACCTATAAATACATTATTTATGTATTCATATCACTACTAAATTTAGAAATATTCACAATAACTTGATTTTGTGTCTTTAATCTGGAACTACATTAAGGTGGAAAAATATCGATCTAAATCCAACCATACCTATGATTCCACATAGTATTATAAATATCGGTCATCTTCTTCCATATTCGTCTCAACCTTCTATACAAAAATGCGATACGATAAGAAGTGTCTTTAGGGTTAAAGAACTTTTCACTCTCCAGCTGTTTCAATTTATGCCGAGCCATGTAAATAATTTCCAACATTATATCCAGACATTTTATTTTAACACCCATTTTTGTTGCATGCCGAAACTGCCATGTCTTGCCCGCCCAAAGAAATCTTCTCGTATCATTAAACTCTATGGTCTCATTATTTATTTTATCCAATTGAAATTTTGTTTTAAATTTGTCTAAATCAAGCTTTTCAACATCAATGGATATGTTTTTGACGTAGACTCCGTGGTTCTGCAAATCTTTGATATCGAAAGGATCTTCATTGAAGGTTTGAAATAGGTCTGTTACATCTGGAAAGAGCTTCTTCTGACAGATGCCGAGATGAAATAAACCTGCAATTGTTTTTACATAATAAGAGAAAATACAGTGAAGCTAAACAGCTTCATTTATGAAGAAAAAAAGAAGGATTTGTTTGTAGAAGGTTCCAGGTGGTTCCAGACATCATATTCATAGATAGCGCTACATCACTAACTAAAAGTATAGGTATACCTAGCTCCTCTTTGCGAACTATATTATGAATTATATTAATCGTAGTCAGTACTTACATAGCATTAAAATTAATGTTATCATTATAAAAACAAATTTATCAGCAACATAGTTTACTATTTTCAATTCGCAATATGAGTTATCATAATAGGTAATTTTCGAAATTGAATTTTAATTGTTGGTACAAAACTTTATAACACGCAATGAATGTAATATACTGTTTTATTATAGATACTAAACTACGCATGGGGTGTAGTTATAACAGCTGTTAAGCAATTATCGTAAAATTACAACACTCATGACAATATAATGTAGAGAGCTCTACGATATTGCTGTCTTCATTTTAATGCAGCGATTATTGAACATACTATTACATTGGATATATAGAATAATCTGATAAAGATATAATATTTAGTAACTAAATGAACAAACGGAATTTAGTTACTAAATATTATATTTTATCTGTTTACTACTAATATTTTCACTATACGTATACAATGTCTACTATATTTTAGTAAATATTGTGGTAGTAATTTTAATTGTAGTAATACATATAAAAACATAAGATAATAGTAATACATATAAAAACATAAGATAGAGCGCTATCTCTATCTATTACTTACACTTTGTTGATTTTATTGCAAAGTGTACCTAGAGAAAATCTGATAATTAATGGAAAAATGAAAATAAATAAAGAGAACAACTCGTTGATACCTTAACATTTAACACTCTTTCATGCAAAGGGAAAAGGTAACAAGCATATAAGTCGTTCAATGAAACGAAAAATAACACAATATTTATTTATTTCAATACTCATATGCGGCATACCGCGGCTTAGTTGGTCTTGCAGATGTCGATAAAGCTGCTTCCTTAATCCTTGCGTCTTCTTCATCTATGTTTTCAATTAACCGACAGGTGTCTTTGAAATCCACGTCATACCTGACTATCTTCTCGTAAAAGCGCATAAATGTATGCAGTTCTCTCCATTCGTTTGATTTCTTTTGCCCCTCCATTAATGATATTAGCTTTAGCTGTTCGTATCTGTAAAATAATTAGTTAGGTTTTGTGCAAGCTTGCGTAAGCTAGATATATAAGAAACTATGCTAGCTAGGAACCTTATTGTAGAGAGGAAATGCATGATTTTTATTTTACTGTAAATTTTAGGTTAGGTCTCCGTCCATACACATTACAATAAGTTATTAAGCACGATAGCTTCGTAAGGGATATGATATTTTATAATCGGAAATAGGTCATCTACGTATTTTTAGGGTCTTTCCTTATCCATACTAATATTATAAATGCGAAAGTAACTCTGTCTGCCTGTCTGTTACTCAATCACGCCTAAACTACTGAACCAATTTTCATGAAATTTGGTATGGAGATATTTCGATACCCGGGAAAGGAACTATGCGGGTTTTTCTTTGACTGCGCGGGCGAAGCCACGGGCGGAAACCTAGTAAATAATAAGGCATTTTCGGACACATATTAAACCTTAATCTTGGGTATTAAAAAAGGACAACTTTTAAAAGGACACCATTAGATCTACCTATAGATAGCTATTAACATTTTTCTTACCTACCACCTCAAAAAATATTTCTAAAAACTATAGTCACCTGATCCTCCTCAATCGATTGAACAAGTACCCCATTTGATATCGTCTATCATGCCGGAATGTTCGCTTCTGTTCGATACACTTCTTCACGTGGTATCTCGCGTGGATAAGGAATTGTAACGTTGTGTTCTCTAGTTTGTATCTCTTTACGTATTCTAGTTTTTCCGGCCTGTCGTCTGGGTCTGTGTAGCCGATCCATTTGCTACCGTAGTACCTGTATAATTTTACAGATATTTAATGTTTACTTTTAGAATAATATATGAAACCATTCTGTATGTATATACATATTAAACGCTTTCACACATAAAAATATGTTATTAATCTTTGGATAATATTGTTAGTTACGCAGCTACACCTGTATCTATATTGTTGTTTAATTCTTTAGTGTTCTACTATTAGTTATTTCAAAACAAAATAAGAATAAAGACTATTAGTATCAAATATGATACTTGTAGGATACGTCACACACATACCTATTGATATAATACAAAGGGCGAGATAATTGAAATAATCCAAATATAATTCATAACTAAATATATTATTATATACACACTGTACTCGTAGGATATAACACAATTCTCGGAGGTTAAAGGGTCAGATTTGTGTTTTGATTTCAGATCAAGCCTGCGCAATGCACGGGACCAGTTATTATTTATTTTTGTTAGAAGGGTATAATCATGCTATTTAATATAATTTCCACAATTAACACCTAAAAGTGCATAAATCAAAACGTAAATATGAAGTATCCAAAAAAAGCTCTACAAATCGTAGACACTCTTTAATATAAAGTGAAGTCCCGTGTCTCAGATGCATTATTCCTACATCTGTTTCACTGATCGATTTTCTTTAGGGATAAGTAGGTGATCAGCCTTCTGTGTCCTGCCAGACCGAGACATTTTTTTTCTTCATCTCCACCGGGAATCGAACCCAGGACCCCTCGGTTCTACGCTCACGCGTCAACCACTGTACCAAGGAGGCGGTCAGACACTCTTATATCCTAATTACTATTTGATATTACGACTGTTAATATAGAAGTCCTTAAAACTGTAGGTATGACATATTAATATAAAGACTATTCTATATTTAGCAAAACAAGAATAAGAATATACGCGTTACTTATGAAAGAGTCACGTTACCCTGACCTAAATTAGCCGCGAATATGCGGTCTCAACTATCTAGTCATTTGCCCACATTTACGTATTCGAAAATAAGATACAATGAAGGAAGTAAACTATAAGAATGTGGGGTATAATGAGCGACATAATGTTTTCTTGGTTTGGTTTTATGAGGGTATTATTAAGGCCATAAAGTGCTATTATTGCTATATGGCAGGTTTCTGAATTGAGTATTTGAAGTAGTTAAGAACAGAGGCGGCTCGTGACAAAATTTTATGGGTGTTCACTTGAAATAAAACACTGAAAATACATGGTGTAAATCAGTACAATTTATTAAAAAAAAAAATTACTTATAAAGGAAATGCATACGTCTTTCTTTTTGGTGTGCAAAAATATCTATAACTTTTTTGTGAAAGTTAAAGCAATTTGAAATGCACCACAAAATACGACACAATCTATTAACCTTCGTAAAATATGTCTGTTTTCATCGACACGGTAATTGAACTCGCGTATTGACTTTCGGTACGCGGAATCTAGTGCTTTACGAATGTCTTGTCGTCCGATAGACGCCAATTGCAGTTCATTCAACAAATGGTACCGAGATTGTGAATGTTTTTTCATCTTGATTGAAAGATGAGCTAAGTCGTCAACGCCCGTTTCAGTCCAAGCACTCTCACCTCCGCCGGCCGCGCCCGCTTTAAATAAAAGACACGGAAAACAAAATAGTTTGTTGCTTTTATCACAACCACACAACCACGGTGTTTTCACATATTGTTCAGATTTAAACACACGCGTATATGTTTTCGTTTTTGTCCGTTGTCGTACATTTTTGCGTAAGATCAAGTTCAGGCCGTGGCGGTCCCTTAGCTTTACATTCAAGCCGAATTTGTAACGTTTTATCACACTTTTTAATGAACGCCACATTATAATTATTGTTCATTTTAACACTCACAAGTAATACTGATAACTACAGGCTATTTCAACACGTATTTTATAATTTTAATTAGAAAATTGCATGAATCGCGCGCGTGCATTGAAGTTGACTCGAGTGTTTGTTTATATTATAGAA
>CAJQZM010039613.1:0-23836 GCA_907164665.1 Colias nastes
TTTATATTTGCTGTTGGAAGAAACAGCTTTTAATAGCTCTTCATTTTCTAAAGCGAATGTATAAAAATCTTTGCACGATAATTTAAAATTACATTTAATTAATTTGCAGCTTCGCCTTTACAGTTTCAATATTCAATCGGTTTCGGCTATCCGTCCAGGCATTGCCGCACAAAGAATATAAAAATTACGATTAAATTTACGATTTTAAAAAAAACATTTAAAATATTGGAATTTTCGCGGCCGACTGAGCTAAACAAATTCGTATAAAAAAATAGATACACTAGATAATTTATTATGTTGCTAATATATGAAGTGATTAAAGGCGCAAATTATCCCTTTTTGAAATTTTCGATATTGTCGATAGAGGCGAAAGTATTGTAATTTTTACTGATTTTCGTTTTTATTTTTTTATATTATATGCAGGCGTTAGTAGAAGCTCTGTTTAGTACCAAAAGAAACCTTGATCTGAGTTCTACATGTGACAAAAATACCACATTCTAGCCACGAAGTTATTACGAGATATAGATTTTCAAAGAATGTCAGGGTTGTCCCTAGTAAACAAAATTATATATATATATCATCTATCTATTACCAAGTTTTTGTTTATGTTTTAGTCGTTAGTTATAGTCGATATTTCAATATATTATTATAGGTAGGTACTTAATCCTTATATGTAATAAATTAACTGAACAAAAAAAATATCTTAGATTTATAAGACAATTCAATAATATCAAATTAATACAAATTAATCTCCTTTTTTTGTGAATATTTCGAGCATTGATCATAGTAATCTCATTAAAAGTCAAACAGAATTCTTTGAAAATCTATTTCTCGTAATAAATTCGTGGTTAGAATGTTGTATTTTTTTCACATGTAGACCTCAGTTCAAGGCTTCTTTTGGTACAAGTACAAGTTACAACCATTGAAAAGAAGAAAACGAAGAGAAAAGAATGGGCAAAATTATATTTAAAAGACAGGGATTCATTCAGACATATGCAGTCATATCATAAATCTTTGTAGAGTTCTAAAATTTATATTATTAATCTTTTTTCAGTAATAGCCACGTCATCCGACGCCATCGCCATTGATAACGATCGACCGACGTCCGTTTTGTTTGGCGGTAGAACTGTGACTAAAGATGTAATAAGTATATAGTCTATGACTAAAGCGCTGTCCGGTGCGATCGCCCGTCCACACGCGCGAATTTGGTACGGTCCGCACCAAGTTCGGAAGAAAAAACCATCGAACCAACCGTACCGTCAATAATAATAATTATGTCCGGCGGACCACTGTACACATGATCGAATATGGTCCGGAGCGCACCAAGGTCACGGTGCGGTCCGTACCATATTCGAACGTCTGTTTATACTTTTATAAAAGTTTCACTTTAAAAAGAAAAGAAAACAAAGATTGTTTCACTTATTATTATTATGTTGCTGGATGTGAATTTTTCGTCCAGCGAGCACCCCCACCACCGCGAACGTCGTGAAGCGATCCTGCATCGTGCATGCTCGATCGTGAATAGGCTTGCTGTACAGCAGAATATTAAAGGACTGTTGATATTTTATAAAATATCGTATTTTCGATATATCGATATTTTAAAATATATCAATAACAATATTGGAGTTCGATATATCGAAAAAAAATATCGATATTTCGATATATCGGCTTTATTTAAAAAAAAATCGTAAGTCAGCTCAAAAATGATTACACAATTTATAGTTTAGTAGATTTATTAAATAAATTAAATTATGAATGTAGGTATATAAGTAGTAGGTTATAGTTCTTGGTAATTACTTTTTAAATTTAAATAAGACAATTATGTAGGTATACCAATATTTTTCTTAGAGTTTTTAAAAATACTCTTTTATAAGTTCAGCTGTTTGGCTAAAGATTGATTGAAGAAGCAACTCGTTCAAATGATAAAAAATTGTCAAGCAACTGCTAACTTTAAAATCATTACGGTCGATTAAGTTTACGATGATTTTGTAGATTAAATAATTTACTGAAAAAAAAAATATTAAAAAAAAATATCGACCATCGATATCGATATTTCAATATCGAACTATCGATATATCGTCAAAAAAAATATTTGTAATAAATATCGATATTTCGAAATAATAATATCGATATTTCGATATATCGATATTTTATCAACACTCAACAGTCCTACAGCAGATTAGCATATATACGTTTATGATAAATTTTTTCATCCAAAACCTCTTCCTTTTTCTTTTATTCTCTTCTGCTGCTGACAATATCAGAAGAACTCCCATTTTTTGGCGTTTTGATAAAGCAGGTGGCATTTTCACACACGTCCTCTCGTTAACTTCGTTCGATTTATGATGCGTGCACAGCGGCCTTGAGCTGACGCCTGACGTACAGCGGGGATGGACCGTGAATATGCGTCGTTCATCGTGTATGACCTTGGCAGGACGTACGTCCAAATGGACCGTGAATAAGGCGCTTAAGCGCAACCTGCTGGTGCATTCACGTTCCAATTAAGCATCAGCATAATTCGGCATTGTGCGCCACTGAGTCGCATTAAGCTCTGTAATTGGAAAACTACCATTTTTATCCGTATTTTTTCAATAATTAATCCCTATTCTGAATCTGTTTGACTGCCTTGTTTTACTTATCTGTATTAGTCTGTATTCTGTTCTTCTATCCCTCTTGTTTTTATTATGATTTATGATCTGTCAAAAAGTAATATTGTCATTTGTCAAATGTCAACTTATTATTCTAACGGCTAACCACAAGAATCGTAAATTCTTTAAATTGTGATAAAAATAATTATTATAATGCCCCATGCGGTTAAATTCACTTGTATATCATTGAAACATCTCTTACTATAAAAATCCAGCTTATTTATATTACGGTTTAGTCAGAAAACCAATATGCTACCCGTTCTCCTAATGATGAATCGAATGTCCAGGCGAAGACGATTAGTAAAAACACAACAAATCGAAAAGAAACCAGCTGAGAAAGAATGTTGTAGAACGTGTTTAAGCACTGAAAACTTAACAGCGATATTCATTAGTAGAGATATGAGGAAAAAACGATCTGACGATCTTAAACTCGTAACGGGCTTACAGGTATAAAAGTATATATTTTTTAAATTTAAGCAATATTTTTAAACAGTATATATTTTTTGACTACTACGAAATACTCTCATACACAGAATTGAAATATTTAGAGAAATGATTGACCTTTCATTCATTGATTAATCAAACATTTTACAGATTTAGAAGCAATATATAAAAGCTTGTTTTTAAAACTATGTATAGAATCAGATTTATCTCTGTTCTAGAGAACAATAGACAGGCTATAAATTGATTTTTTTTTAAATTTTGATCACATTAAAAATGATTTTTTAAAATCATTTTCAGATTCAATACAATGATGGGTTATCACAAAAAATGTGTACCAAGTGCCTAGACATTATGAAAATAGCATTAAAATTCAGGCACACGAGTCGCAAAGCACAAAAGACGCTACTCAATATGAAACCAGATAAAGTTATTCCCCGAACTGATATTTTCACTTCTAAAGTGCAAAAAGTTGAGGTAGAGGTACTTGATAATGATTGCGCTTATGATTATTATCAAGATGACTTTCAAAATGCTGATTACGAGCCTTATGAAGAACCTAAGAAGTTTAGACAGGTATGTAATGATTTGATAACTAGCTTTCCGCGCTCAGGTCTCAAGCTATCTCTGTAAATCCAAATTTGAAGTAAAACCATGCAGTACTTTTTGAGATTTGCCTGGACATACATACAGACTGTATTTTTGGCTTTGGTATCTATTGTAGATCACGCCCCAAGTATTATTTAATAAATATTAGATGTACTGTTTTGCCTTTCCTATGATTTTATTATAGACTAGCGGTCCGCCCCGGCTTCGCCCGTGGTACATGTTTACGTTTTCTCTACATAAGAACCATCCTCGTACTTCAAGGAATATAATAAAAAAAGAATTATCGAAATCGGTTCAGCCGTTCTCGAGTTATGCGCTTACCAACACATTTTGCGATTCATTTTTATATATAAGAAGATATGACTAGCTGTGCCTTTTACCCACAACCCTCCATTCCTGTTGGTCTTATCATGAGGATATATTGCTTAGAGCCTACCTCAATAAATAGGCTATCTAACACTGAAATAATTCTCTAAATTGGACCTGTAGTTTCTTACAACCATACAAACACTTCAGCTTTATAATATTAGCATAGATTGTTGTAATGTTTTGTATATTTTAGATTTATTTTATACTAGCTGCTCCGCACGGTTTCACCCCCGTGGCTCCACTTCTGTTGGTCGTACCGTGATGATATATACACCTTCCTCGACAAGTGAGCTATCTAACACCGAAAGATTTTTTTTTAATCGGACGAGTAGTTCCCGAGATTAGCGCGTTCAAACAAATTAACTGTTCGGCTTTATAATATTAGTATAGATTTGCCAACTACCAAGTTATTGTGATGTGCATCATATCTAAATGAGTTTATTACTTTTTTAAACATAATTTTGTAATATTATATTTTGTTAGTTAAATTTAATAGAAACTAGACATACTTAAATGAGTGAACAAATTATGAATGTTTCTTTCCAGAAACCCACAATAACAAAGAAGAAAAGAGACAAAATACCGACAGCTACATCATATAAATGTAACACATGTAACAAGGAGTTCAGAATGAAAGCAACATACAAGGCACATATGAGGTTTCATACTAATTATTGTGTGTGTGAGGTAAGAACTTAATATACTTGAATATTTAAGGATAATGATGTTTATAGGAAAATTTCCATAGTTGTTGTTAGGCAAGTCGTATTGGGTATTTTCGAAATGCAGAAAGTAGTAGGAAGTAGTCTGTAATATTTCAAAAAAATTGTGAAAAGAAAACTTACGCATGTTTACGCTACTTAACTGTTAATACTTAATTTAGTTCTGACATAGATGATGTAATGTGAAGAGCTTCCTATATCACTATTCACAAGCAACGCGGCTGAAGGCTAGCTGATTGATAAAATATTAAATTTATTTAGCGATCCTGCTTTCAAGCATATTACAGTTTTAAAAACAAAACAGAAAAATTGGTAGGTACTAGTTTAACTGCATAGGGAACTTTGAATCGCTCTTGAATGTTATAATATTATGAATAACGGATTTGAATTTAAAATTTACCCCAACATCTGAATATATAATATACTAGCTTTCCGCCCGCGGCTTCGCCCGCGTTTTCAAAGAAAAACCCGCATTATTTACATAGTTCCCGTTCCCGTGGGATTTCCGGGATAAAACCTATCCTATGTGTTAATCCAAATTACCCTCTATATGTGTGCTAAATTTCATTGTAATCGGTTCAGTAGTATTTGCGTGAAAGGGTAACAAACATACACATACGTCTATCCTCACAAATTTTCGCATTTATGATATTATAGTAGGATCTCTTCATGTTTAAATAAGCCTAAATGGCTGCCTTTATATTACTAAATCACTCCAATAGTTATGTAGCAAACGTCTTTATATGCTCATTCACGCTCCACCCAGTCGTGCGGCAAGCGCTGTCGCAACAACAACCAACTGCAAGAGCACAAGCGCGCCCGCCACGGGCTCGGCCGCATACACAAGTGCGCGTACTGCGAGTACAGCTCGGCTACCAAAGAGGCGCTTACCATTCACGAACGACGGCACACGGGGGAACGGCCGTACATTTGCGACCATTGCGGTGCGACTTTTCACAGACGGTCGAACCTGGTACAGCATATTGCTATTCATCTGCCGGAGAAAAACTTTCAGGTGGGTTGTTATTTACAATAATAATAAGCTTTATTTCCACCTTACAATTAATATATTAATATACATATGCCATAATATATGTATATATTTTTTGTCAAACATTTTTTTTGTTTTTTTTTTTTGTATTGGTTGTTAGGTGACCCTTATGGGTAAAAGCGTCCTCCATCTTGTACCGAAGGGTTGTTATTTAAAAGAGAATAATAATTTTAGAAGTGATTTGAAAAGAGTGAGAGAGACAGTCGAGTCCTCTGTTTTTCTTTTCAAATGATGTCCAGTAACTAGTAAACTCCTTGTTCTTTTTATGTGTAAATTGCATTTAAAATACATCTTGTATTATTATGAACTAGAATAGGTATAATGGATAAAAATTGCGAGGTAGAATTCATAATTACAAATGCTATACATAAATCATTGAGGTATTATGCGCGGCGGAGCAGGGCGCGCGTGGGGCGGCTAGTTAGTCATAGATTAAGCGATGAGTTTGTGACGTTTGCCTCTAACTCGTGTTACAAAGAGTGTAGTAGCAATGCCCTCTCTAGTACGTAGTACATAGTAACTTAATGACATAAATACTTCTATGTTCTTAATAGTTTTTTAATATATTATCAGTTTCCTAACAACTTTTTCCTTCTATGATTGGATCAGTAGTGAATTGGCTGATTATTTGGAGTTAGGAATCTCTTTTTTTGTCGAATAAATTCGTTATTTATTAGTAGTAGTCCTTGCAACAATAATAACTATTTTTTATATCTTATTTTCAGTGCGATATGTGCCCAAAGCGTTTAAAATCCAGAAAGTTCCTCCAAATACACAAACACAACGCACATACAGGCAAAAGATACGGCTACCTCTGTCCGGTATGTGACCATCGCTTCGAAAAGCCGAACAAAGTCAGGGCGCACACTAGGCGCGTACATGGCCTGCCTGATGATCAACACGGGCCGATAGTTAGAGTACAATTGTGAAATGGTTAAGTAGAAGAGAAAGAGAAATATAAAGAAATAATAGATGGAAGAAGAAGTCCATGAATAAAATATGTATATTAATTATTTCTTTTCAATCACACATTGATTTATAAATATGAAGAAAATCTAGTCAAGTTACATATCGTCGTTGATATTGCAATACGGTCTATGTCCACTCAAACGTACTTTACAAGAGAGGCGAAAAATGCGTTTTTGTTAACACTATCGGTTTACAAGAAAAAGTTTGTTCTTTGTTTTTTTATTAAATGTTTGAGGCTAAAATAATAATATTATAAGAAATTAATAATAATATTATAAGAAATTACACGCGAGGACGGGTTAAATATTAGTTTGAATGTAATAAGAATGTACTGCTATTCTACACAGCTACCTAATTGATGTAGGTAGAAGATAACAAATCGCAGCAAGTCAACGACTATTAGCAAAGTGAGGGTAGTTGGGTCGTACATCGTATAAACAACGTCCGAGCCCCTAGGCACGATTCGTACGAATGCGCCACGAGCTTTCGTGTCTTCACTCACACCAGATGGTGTGGGGAAAGAGTACCGGGGCTAAGCCCCCCAACTCTAGTTTCACTCGCCTCCCGCCACTACGGGAGGGTCTCTGGGTTAACCCCACTGTTTTTATGGGGTTGTTATTTGTTTATTTTTGTCGCATGTACGTTGGTTTTGGTGGTGTTCGACGCAGTCCCCCCACCCAGGCAACCTGCCCGCGGCGACTCGGGGTCCGCGTTTCCGCTAACTGGGCGATCCGCCCCACCGGGTGAGACCCTTACGGGAGGCCCAGCGAGTGCGGGTCAGCGACCATGCGCGGTGGCGACGCGTCCCCCTCGTCCCGGGCCAAGTCGCGCGGGTAGGGCTTCGCGTCAATCGCGCTAGCTTTCCAAGGTGCGATGTTCTTAAGATGTTCATATCTGGATCTGTCCGTTTTCGCAAAGATCTTCTTTGCCTGTTCCTTGATCGTCTTATCGAGAGGCTCCACTCCCAAGTCCCTCTCGATGGTGGAGTTGCGAACGTATCTGGGGGCGTCGACGATAACTCGCAGAGTGCGCGACTGAGCCGTCTTTATTCTCTTCTTACTAGCTTCTGAGATGTAGCCGTACCAGACTGGGGCAGCGTACAGGATCTTGGGTTTTACGTAAGTGTTGTAGAGTCTCAGCTTCAGCCTGGTAAACTCAAAAAAAAAAAAAAAAAAGGAGGAGGCGACTCCTACGCGGACCTGGAAGGCCCGGTCTTTCAGGAAACTCCTTATAAAATCGATCAGGTGTTTCGGGCAGTCTAGTTTACAGATCTTGTAGAGAAGGCCCTCGTGCCAGACCTTATCGAATGCCTTCTCCATGTCCAAGAACTCTGCAACTGCCGCTTCCTTCTTGTTCATAGCTGCCGCTAGGGTGTGTGTGACTCTGGACAGTTGCAGTGTTGTACTGTCTGTGCTCCGTCCGAAAGCCAAATTGTTCCTCCCGTGGCGTGAAGTGGGGTGCGAAGCGTCGCAGGACGAGCCTTTCGAGCACCTTGGACATGGAGGGCAGCAAGGAGATGGGTCTGTATCCATCCGGTCTCGTGTGGTCCTTGCCTTGTTTGGGCAGCATTACCACCGTGGCAGTCTTCCACTGTAGTGGAACATGGCCCAGTCTTAGGCACCCGTTGAACACGCGGCTGAGTGCCGCAACCGCTCTCCGGTGCAGGTTCCTCAGGGCAAAGTTGGGGATGGAGTCGTTCCCCGGCGCCTTCTTTGCTTTCAGCTTCCTGATCTCCCTTTTGACTTCGCTTGGGGACACCGCCTTTGTCCCTTCTTGTAGTCGCGGTCCGGTGAACTCTTTTTGGAGTGTGTCCTCCACCAGCTGGACGTGCTCCACGTCCGCTGCTGGGAGTGGCCTAAAAGTGCTGTCAAGATGGAGAGCCAGCAGCTCCGCCCTCTGTGCTGGGTCATATATTAGGCCACTCTCAGTCCTTAGTAGTAGGGTGGGGACGGCTTCGTTTGTGAGGGCCTTGCAAATCCCGTACAGGGCCTCCTCATTATCTATGGCTGCGTCCATCTTCTCTTCCCACTCGTCAGTTCTGTGCTTCCTCAGCAGATCCCTCACCTCCTCGTCCATTCGGTTTAATCTGCTGCGGAGCGTTGGGCACCTGGTTCTTTGCCACTCCTTCCTCAGCCTCCGCTTCTCCCGCATCTTGGCTTCCAGGTGCCTGGGTAGCGGTGGGCGGCCGCCGGTGATCGGTTCTGACGTGGAGCTCTGTAGGGCCTCCTGGATGCTTCAGGTAATGTCTCCGACATAATTATCTATGTCTTCCCTGCATCCAATCGGCCCTGCGGTTATATTGGCCGTCCGCTCGGTGAACGCCTCCCAATTGGTCTTCCCCCTTCTGAGGAGTGGCGGGATGGTTGTTGGGGGCGCAGCAATTTTTACCACAATAGGGTGGTGGTCTGAGCCCAGGTTGTCCTCCAGTACTTCTTGCACTAACCTCCCATCGAAGGCCCGGGTGACTGCAAAGTCTATCGTACTGGGCATGTGAGTGTGGATATCTGGGTAGTGGGTCGGCACTCCCGGGCTGTGGATGGTGGCACCGATGTGGTTTAAGGTGGCTAAAAGTCGTGTGCCAGCGGTGTTGGTATTTGGTCCACCCCATTCTATGTTTTGTGCATTCCAATCTCCCATGGCTATTGTGGGGACGTCTTGTTGGGGAGTGAAGATTGCCTCCATATCGCCTCTGGTGATTGTGGTGTTGGTTCCTCCTGGTCGATAGATGCCGAGGAATCTGGTGGCCGATCCCCGGATTTCGATCTCAATCCCCAGGGCGTTTATAGCTTCCAGTCGTGTGTAGGGGGCTAGAGCTTTGTGGATTACCGTTCTCTTGACAAGGACGGCTAGTCCACGGTACGCTCTTCCTGCCTGGTCCACCTGGTCCTCCCTGTACATGTGGTATCCTGGGAACCTCAGCTTTTCCCTTGCCGCCATATGGGTCTCCGAAATCAAGGCGATATGGATTCTGTATTCGTGTAAGACCTGCTTCAGCAGCGCGGCCTTCTGCCGCAGGCCCCGGGCGTTCCAGTAAAGAATTCTTAACTCATCCATTATGGAGCTCTAAGATCTTCGAGAGTCCCTGGACAACCGCCGTCACCGGGCTTTCGTCCTTTAGGATCGCGTTCAGGACGTCTACCAATATTTTAACCAGTACGGCCACTTCCTCCTTCTGCCGGGGCGAGTCGTGGCGCGTCTGGCGTGGGATTTCTCTTGTTCTCTGTTTCTCTTGTTTCGCCTCTTGTTTGTCTTCGGTTGCTGCTGCAGCACGACCAACTGCTTGGGCGGCTTGCGGTTCTTCATTGGGTGGCGGCGCTTCCTTCTTCTTCTTCTTGGGCTTCTTCTTTTTCCCTTGTGTGGCCACCGCTGCCGCTTTGGGCATGTTGGCCACGGCCATCAATGAAGCGCCCGTCTGTTCCCCCAGTGGGACGGGTTCTACGGTCGTCGGGGCGGGGGGGTCCTTGGGTTTCCCCTTCGGCGGTCTCGTTGCGGCCGTGGGACCGGCCTTCCTGTTCCTCGCCTCTCGTTTGAACACTGGGCAGGAGGCATTGTTAGCCGGGTGCGGCCCTCCGCAGTTTGCGCAGGTCGCCGGTATATCCTTGGGGCGGCTGCACTCGCTCGCCGCGTGTGCCTCCCCGCATCTTACGCACGCAATTTTACGATGACAATTGTGCGAGGAGTGGCGGAACTTTTGGCACCGGTGGCATTGCGCCGGCCCCTTCTTCGCTCGCCAGGCTTCGATTTTAACCCCCGGCATACACAACATTTCGTTAATGTTGTATATGGCCGGGGTGGTGTCCGCTTCTTTTTTGACAATGGTGAAGAATATGCAGCCGGGCCGACCCTCCTCGCCCTTATTTGGCGTGCATATTCCGCCGTGTGCCCCAGGTCCCTGAAAGCCTCGATTATTTCCTCTGGGGACGTCTGACTGGGGAGGCCGCGTATTGTGACCTTAAGGTTCCTCTCTTGTGGCGGCGTGTACGCGTGCCACGCGATGTTTTCGAGCCCACCCAAATAGTTTTGGACGGCTCTGAATTCGTTGCCGTCCTCCGGCATGAATCGGATGCCTTTTCCGTATGGGCGGGCGCTGGGATTCCTTCCTAGGATCTGCTTCAGTTTCCGGAAGTGGGCCGACCAGTCGGGGAGCTCATCCACGACTATTGGCGGATATTTCTCTTTTTTGGTGGCAGCGGCGGCGGTGCCCTGTGTTGCAGGCGGTGGTTGATCTCCCGCGGGGGGTGGGGAGGATCCCACGACCTTCGCGTATGATGGCGTTTCTGGGTTAAGCCGCTTCTTCAGCCTCTCGTTCTCTACTTCGAACTCATCGCTTGCGGAGCGGGGGCGCCGCAAGGGGGTATCCATAAGGGGGAGGGGGGTGTTCCTCGCATCCTCGATTGCAGCCCTCTCCTCTGTAATCGGCTGCGACATCAGTTTCAGTATTTGTTTCTTCCTCTCGCTTAAACATGCGGCCATCGCGGCGTGCATTTCATCAGAAAGGGCACCCATCTCGAAGAGACGGCTCGCGATAACAATGTCCTTTTCCAAGCGGGAGCGTGGGGATAAGGTTTCGCCGGCCTTATTTGCCGAACTAGGCTGCGGAATCTTGAAGGGTTCTGGTTCTTCCTCGTCGGAGCTCCCATCGTCCTCCATAGGGCTGCTTTTTGTTGAGCGGCTTTCCGCTCGGTCGACCGCGGAATTAATGCCTCTGAGGCTCTCCGCTCGGTCAACCGAGGCTTCGGTGTCCATGCGGCTCTCCGTACGGTCAACCCGTGTTTCAGTGTTAGACACGCTGACGTTAGGTGGCGCTTCGGTGCCGCGGCTCTCATGATGGTAAACCCGCGGGTTCGCAGGTTGTCCGCTAGGTGGCGCTTGACTGGAACTGGAGCTTGCCAGTCTGGGGTCGCGATTGCGCGGCTCCATTTCAGCGATAAGAAATGATGTTTCACACCGTTGAAATGCAGTTTGGCCCTGAGAAGGGCCTTTGGTCTAGATACACTCTTGCTACGAAGAGTTTGGGAGCGACCACACGGTCCCAGGAGGGGGATCTACAGCCCCTCCTCCTCACGTTCCCCGGTGAGACCCGCTTGTGGGAGGCCGGGAAATGTGAGGAGGCGAGAATAAATCTTCCCTCCGGAATCAAATGTGAAGGCTTCCAACTCCTGGCAGTTACCACGAACGATTTTGCAGCAACAAAATCTTCAGTAACCTCAGTCGTGTGCGTGAACCCGTGTGTGCTTGACGTCGCTCAGCGAATCCTGCGCCACGAGTCAAAGGAAAGCGGCTTTTTATAGTATTCGACAGCTAAGCTTGTTCAGACATGAAAACAATATTATATCTATCAAGAGATAAGGTGACATAGGGCCGTCTGAATTCAGAATTAAAGTTCATATTGCCATTATTGGGATGACATAAAACATTTTGCAATTTTTAAATTAGTACTCAAACAGTTTTTACTTTTGAAAACATTACATTTTTACTATAGGTAACACTAAATAACTAAATGGATAATGTAATGTGATGTCTTACTTTACTGTAGAAATACTACCAAATAAAAAACATCAATTAAAAAAAGGTAAATGTATTAAAAAAATGTTCAAGCTTACAACAAGTTACAGTAAGATGTAATTATGCGCTTATATTCTTTGGATGCGCGAGCAGTGCAGGGAAAACGAAGGGGCACAATTATTATGCTCTAACAAATCATAAAAAGGGTGGCAATCATTCGGAATTAAGGGTTTCATCTCTTGCAAGTGTATAAATTTTGTCAATTCGATGGGTAACGGCGATGTGTACAAAGCTGATGTAATCATATCAGTGTTAGAAATCCGCCGTGGCAAATACTCATAATCATCCTCGAAATTGATCCTATATTTAATTTTTCCTTCTGGCAAGTATTGTAAGGCGCAAATATCTGTAACGACAGGATCGCCTTTCTTTTTTCCAGGCCAAATGCTGGTATATTTCCCGCCATCATATTTTAGAAAATAATCATAGTTTAGTAAAATAACATTGTTTGGATCTTTTATGATATTGATGTGGTCGGCAGGGAGAAATATTTACCGATGTGGCAGTAATTTAATTTTCTTTCTATGGAACTGTGGACCGAGTCCACCTCCATTTGAGTATGGCCGACTTCAAGGAACTTTTGCTCAATACTAATCTTCTTTTCGACTGCCAATTCTAGCAGCGCATTTGCCAATTTGACAGACCGATTCTGATAGCAACATCCGTCCGTCCATCCGTCACTCTACAAGATGATTCTGGAGGCATTTGACTCAGCTCAGATTTTAAATGTTTGATCAAAATGGATGCAAATACATTATAGTTCAGGATCCATCGCCCATTTTTGCACTTGATTACTATCAAGCTAATTTTCCGTGAGTAGCTTTATTTTGATGAGACGCCCAATAATTTCTTGTACGAAACTCTCGATGATGGTAGCTAACAGAGGTAACAAGGATAAAATATTTTGATTTGATGGTTCTCAAATATTTATTACTAACTGAATGTTTTTTTATGTTCAATCTCAAGATAATTATCTAAATCAGTGTTTTTCAATCTGTCCACGACCCCTAGGGGGGTCGCGAAGCCTTAATCGGGGGGTCGCCAGCTGAAAGAAAAAGTCGAGGTTCTTACACAACTAAAACACAATTTTAGTGAGAAGGATGTGCTTGTTTATTTTTCAAAAGTTTATCAAATTGTGGTGCTATTTTTGAAACGTTAATAATCAAATCATTTTCTAATTGCAGCCTATTTCTCTTTTTGAAGTGAAACTTCTTTATCGGGGGTGGACAAAAATTTTGTGTAACATTTTTGGGTTACGTTACGCCGCGCGCGTGACATTTTTGCGTTACGCCGTACTCGTGACATTTTTGCGTTACGCCGTACTCGTGACTATATACATGTTATATTAAAGTGATCAGCAAAATCAAAGGGTTTGTTTTAATTCTAATTCCAGTGAATTTATAAAAAAGTAAATAAGTAATTACATCTATTTTTCTAATATTTAGGTGTAATAATGGTATTTATTTTTCTAAGTTATTTATGATTAACCTCACTTTTTGATTGTATTTTTCAATACACTAACACGTGGGTGGAATTATGGTATCTATTTAATTTAATAATTTATATAATATAATATATATATATAATTATATTATTTATATATTATATTTATATATTATATATATATATATTTATATATTATTTATATAATTATAATATAATATATAATTTATAATTTAATTGTGATTTTTCTAAAATTTTATTTAAAGTTAACCTCAGTTTTTGATTGAATTTTTTAAAACATTAATAAATCTATGACTCACGTTAACACGTGTTTGCTTGATTGGTGTTCAATTATGATTTTGTGAATTCAATATTTATAAGAATAAACCTCAAACTCTTTATGTCCAATCAAAATCCGCCTAAGTCGAAATCCTTTATAAGTTGAAAACTCTATATAACTCGAATTTTTTGGCGTCTCCCTTGGTCTTTTGAACTACCGCACGAGCTGAGCGAGCGAAGCGAGCGAGTCGCGGCAGTGGCCGGCGTAAATATTCAAATAGGTAGCGAGGAGCGAAGCGACGAGCATCTTAGGTTAACTTTTGAACTACCGCACGAGCCGAGCGAGCGAAGCGAGCGAGTTGCAGCAGCGGCCGGTGTAAATATTTAAATAGGTAGCGAGGAGCGAAGCGACGAGCATCTTAGGTTAACTTTTGATTTTTGAACTACCGCACGAGCCGAGCGAGCAAAGCGAGCGAGTTGCAACAGCGGCTGGTGTAAATATTTAAATAGGTAGCGAGGAGCGAAGCGACGAGCGTGAGACTAACGTATTTCTGTAATATTGTATACAAGCTGTGCCGCGCGGTTTCACCCGCGTGACTATGCTCCTGTTGGTCTTAGCGTGATAATATATAGCCTATATTACTCGTGGATAATGTAGCTTTCGAATGGTGAAAGAATTTTTAAAATCGGTCCAGTAGTTTATGAGCCTATTCATTACAATCAATCAAACAAACAAACAAACAAAGTTTTCCTCTTTATAATATTAGTGTAGATAGTAAATTATTTTTTGAAAAATAAGGTCATAAAGAAGTTTCACTTCTTACGTGTGTACTCTAGTACACGCACACATTTTTTAGTTTTAATGTCTACCATTGAAGAAAATGTTAGTTCACACAAGTATGAAGTGGCGAATGGCACTAATAATTTAAGAGCTTCCCTTGCCAGCTCTGGATATTCGTGTTTTCTTTTCATCCAAAATACGTCGACACTTTGCGAATAAAATTCCATTTTAAGCATGCCATCAGCAGCTAAATCTAGAAGACATTCTTTCATTTTTGTGGTGATATCAGCCAGGTCTATTGATTTGTCCAAAAAAGGGTTTAAAATCCATCTACGCCCATTGTCAGCTTCAGAGTGCAAGTCTGGAAAGTATGTCAAAAGTGTCTCTTGTAAATTATGCAAGCTCTGTATCATGCAAGGAATGTGAGCCGATACTGCAAAACTTTGGTCTGTTGCATTATCTTCAATAATCTTCTGAACACATGGAAAAGACTCAAGCATTTTGTTTTGTAGAGAAGTTGACCACAAACGAAGTTTTGCGTGAAATGCTTTTACTTTATCTTTAGCTGTTAAAATATTTTCTTCTCTTCCTTGAAGGTTCTTGTTCAAATTGTTAAGGTGGCTAAAAAGATCTGCCAAAAATGCTAATTTCAAGAGCCAAATAGGGTCAGAAAAACGATAAGCATGTTCAGATTTTGCATCTTGTAAGAACATTAACAATTCAGCTCTCAATTCCAGAACTCTTGTCAATACCTTCCTCTGTGTGATAAAGGAGATTTTGATGAAGCGAGCCCATATCTTCACAAACGATTCTGAATAGCCGGGTTTGCAAAGCTTTACCTTTGATAGAATTCACAATTTTTATAGCCTCCTTGAGCACGTCATTTAAATCAGAAGGTACTACCTTAGCAGCTAGAGCCTGTCGATGAAGAAAACAGTGTGTCCAGGATATGTTTGGCATTATCGTTTTTAATTTTGCAATGAGTCCGCTATTTTTGCCAGTCATAGCTTTAGCGCCATCGCTACAAATAGCGATACATTTTTTCCAATCAATATCGTAGTCGCAAGTGCTTTCTAAAAACATATCGTACAAACACTGGCCAGTAGTGTTGGCAGGAAGTGCTTTGCAAAATAAGATTTCTTCCGTGATACTGTCATCTGCCGCAAAGCGCACAAATACGACAAACTGTGCAAAGTCGGAAACATCTGTAGATTCGTCAAACTGCAAAGCAAAATGTTGGCTGTTCTTTAATTTTTCGACTACTTGTTCTTGAATATCCTTGGCCATATCGTTTATTCTTCGTGAAAAAGTATTGTCAGAAAGTGGTATGTTTTTTAATTTGTTTGCTTCCTGCTTACTGACCATAATTTCAACCATATCAAGTGCTGCTGGCAAAATAAGATTTTCGGCAATTGTATGTGGTTTCCCTGCTTTAGCAACTCGATATGCGACTTTGTAGCTAGCTAATAATGCTGACTCGTTGACACTGGATGCCTGAAAATAAATCAAACAATATAAAAGTGAATAGTCAATAAAAATTAAAGACGCGGAACCTTTGCATATCGAAATTAAGTATAATTAAAAGTTGTATGCAAACAACAAAACATCAACAGTAAAAATAGCAACAATTAGAATAGACTCGCCTTAAGCTTATCGCTTAAGTGCATTAAGGGTCTTAACAACACTTCGTAGAGACTAGGAAAACATTATTTTATTACTTACCTGAATTATAGTATTTTGCTGCTGACTAAGAGCTTTCAACTTTCGTTCAAAGAAATCCAACGGCTTATCAGCTTCTTTTTGATGCTTGGTTGTGAGATGCCGCATGAGCTTTGACGGTTTCATACTCTCACGTGATAAAACATCGCCGCAAATTACACATTGAGGTTTATTATTTATGACTGTGAACCCGTATTTCAAATAACTGTCATCGTAATGTCTATTTTTTTTCGGGTTTGATTCACCACCACCGCTATTGACACTCGTACCAGATGTTGAAGGCTGCGACCTTTTGAGAAATTTATCCATTTTACAAACGCGCGGAGCAAGCGAAAAAACAAAAGAATGACGTCCGTACTCATCGGTGACTGCGCTTAACTGAGTGAGATGAGAGTTGAAACAAAAGAACATTGCGGGTGGCAGCGGGTGGCGCGCGCGGGGCGCTTACTGTCGACGCAACGACAATGCGGTGTGGCAACGTCGCCGTCGCCGACGCAGTTTGGCCCGCGAGAATAATAGATAAATGTACCAAATAGGAAAAAATCATTACCTAACGTATGTAGTCTTTTAATTAAATTATTTCTTTGGCTTTCTATGACACAAGGGGGTCGCCAGAATATTTCAACCTAAAAAGGGGTCGCGAAATCAAAAAGATTCAAAAATACTGATCTAAATTATTCGAAAAAATATTTGTCCTACAAAATCTATGGTTTGATCAAAGAGTCCCCTCTTTCCAATGTGTATCGATAACGAGGTCATCATAAATGATTACTAAACAGCTGATTTTTTTGTTTTCACTTATTTAATACTTATATACCTCGTGTGTTCATAAGTTTTGAGACGAAGTTTGTAGTTAAAAAATAAGATAAAATATCACTGGGTGATATTTATTTCTTTTTCTAATTTTTAATTTGGAATGTCTACTTTTAATTCCTTTGATTTTCAAATTCATTTCTTTCAATTTTCTCGTGATGGAGGGAACTAAAGAATTACATGCGACCGTGATTTCGCTGTTTAAGGCGGGGAAAAAACCAATGGAGATTTTCCGTGAGGTGAAAATTTTTGGTGTGAGTCGTAACTTCGTGTATTACACTATGAAACGATACAAGGAGACTAATTCTTTGCAAGATCGCCAAAGAAGTGGCCGGCCACGCTCTGTGAGGACGCCTGCGAATATCAAAATCATCAGAGAGCGACTTCGCCGAAATCCATGTCGCACTCAGAAAAATCTCGCACTGCAGACTGATATTTCGCGCGTATCAATCAACAGAATACTGAAATATGATCTTAAGGTAAAGGCGTACAGCCGTAGGAAAATTCACTTTTTAAACGACCGCCTTCGTAAATTGCGACGCGAACGTTGTCCGATACTGCTTAGGAGACACGATGCGAGGAAAATACTCTTTACTGATGAGAAAATCTTTACTGTCGAAGAAAAGTTCAACCGACAAAACAATAAAGTGTATGCCAAAAGTAGCAAGGACGTCCCACCTTCAGCACGGAATGTCTTGCGTACTCATCATCCGGCTAGTGTCATGGTATGGTGGGGAGTTTCGTATGAAGATGTCACTCCGCTGCATTTCTGCCAACAAGGTGTCAAGGTGAAAGCCAAGAATTATCAAAGTGCTATTTTAGAGCCTGTTGTGAAACCCCTGTCTCATACTTTATTTCACAACAAGGATTGGGTTTTCCAGCAAGACTTAGCGCCATCTCATAAGGCAAAAACCACCCAAGCTTGGTTGAAGGAGAATGTGCCGGCCTTCATTGCGGCTAACGAACGGCCCTCCTCCAGCCCCGACCTCAACCCGCTGGATTATTCTTTATGGACTGAATTAGAGCTCAGGGCCTGCCGAAAGTCCCACCGAAACTTGGAGTCACTGAAGCGAGCTCTTGTCCGAGAGGCAAAGCGAATTCCATTGGAAAAGATTCGTGCCGCTATAGATGACTGGCCAAATCGTCTGAGGGCCTGTATAAAAAATAAGGGTGGACATTTTGAGTAATAATGAAAGTTTATTGTTTGTTATTACTCACTTAATATGCTGTATAAATTTTAGAATTATAAGTAAAATAATACAAAAGATATGCAACTTTTATTTCGTCTCAAAACTTATGAACACACGAGGTAATTCAACAGACATATTGTCCTACAAATTGCGTAATAAATATTTGAGAACCATCAAATCAAAAAATTTTATCCTTGTTACCTCTGTAAGCTACCACAATCGAGAGTTTCGTACATGAAATTATTGGGCGTCTCATCAAAATAAAGCTACTCACGGAAAATTAGCTTGATAGTAATCACTTGCAAAAATGGGCGAAGGATCCTGGACTATTACTGTCTAGACCACCGTTGCCCTCATGCCACAGATAGCAGAACACTTCCTTTGTTTTCAAATTGTAATGGGTATAATTATGAACTTTTAGCTTTGTTTTATAATAGGTAGCTGATGCTTGCATTTTAGGACAACAACACCGCTTGTACATCCATAGTGTACACTAAAGTGTTAGCTCCAGTGTTCTTATTCTTTATCTTTCTCTTCCCTGGTCCTTTCTTTCTTTTTTATACGGCTGGCATACTCATCCGCAGTTACATTTCCATGTTTAAACGCAATGCATTTGTTGCACTGATCTTTTCTAGGTTTAAAAATATAAAGATTTAAGTCATGAAATTTTCGGGAAAAAGAAGCAGTTCAATATTTTGTCTTATTATTAGTGGTGCAAAAATTTATGTATTCTGTGTATAAATCGCATGTAAGGCAACCAAATAGGTTCTAAATATTTCTTTGTAGTGGAGCTGCGGCAATAATGGGATTCTACTTTAGGCAATTTATCAAAGAATTCAACAATACTGTTAATAGCTTCCGATTCATTGTTTTCGGGTTGAGGAAGGGCTGCAGCAAGAACAGGATGTAAGCCAGTCTCTCAGCTGTCTCTGGCCAATGCCTAATGTTCTTAGAAACATTTCCTTGCAGACGTTGTATTCTCTTAGCTGTATTTTCTGACCGCAACATTAAAAAATACTTAAAAGAAGTCCCTTTTCTGCTGTTTTCAGAAGAACTACGACGGTACTGCGGAGCGCTGATGGTAGTCAAGCTTGGGACATGAACTTTCCGGGCAATCCATGATGGTATTTTCCAAAACTCTTTCAAATTATATAGCGTGGGCGTTTATTTTCAGTGACTGTGTTCACATCATCAACATGTCTTTTCAATGATACACCCCCGCAGTGCCCGACATAATTCGGTTTTATTTTTTATATTATTGGAATTTAATTCCTTCTTTATATTATTATCTAGACGAGATAATATGGCGATAAAAAACCCTGTTATAACCTCGTTGTTCATAGTTGCATCGGGTATTGACTCGATAAGGTGCCAAAGGCGCATACAAGCATCTGCAGCCGTTTCTTTGTCATTCATTTTGAATGTTATAACACGTTCAAAGTAATCTTGCATGAGCAAAGGTTTTGAAAACCTAGCAATTAAATGTTCTTTTACATTTTCCCATGTTATACAATCGGGATGCATTTTTGCAAGGCAAGTAGCAGGTCGTCCACGGAGTGCTTGCGTCAGACTTAATAGTAGGTCAGTAGTATACCTTTAGTATCCTTATGTTTTACCAACACCTCATTTATTCTACACCAACTCTCGATATCCTCTTCGGGGTCATCGGGATCGTATTTCATGGGCGTCGTTTGATTTTGCACTCCGCCATTAACCAATCCACGCATCACTCGCAAGAAAACTTCCATATCACTTGAAATTGGTTGCGACTGCTGCTGACTTGATATTCCAGTACCAATGTTGCTGTGGGGATCCGATCCCACTTCTGATGTCGGAAGTTGGCCGAGATCGGAATGATTAAGATTCATGATTCTTATAACTTTTATTAGCAATTCCTTTACAAAATTATAATTTAAGTAGACACAAAAGGACAATGGGCAAAAACGATCCGCCGAGGGAATAACCAATTGTTTCCGAACAAAGAGACCAGTCACAAGTGACAGTTCTTTTTCGCGCCCCTTTTTCGGCCCGGCGTTCCGTCCGAGTCGCGAACGTATGAAAATTTCGGCTGTTTAGGATATCAAAGACTTTGTGGATATTTCTTATAAAATCCACCGTTGCTTCCGAACCATCAAAGTCTGCTAATCCTAAATCTTTGGCGCAAATTTCAATTGACTCCGCTACCGAATTACTGAAGGTTTGCGCTGCCAATTTCACTTTCATTATTTGCTTCGCAAAATTTACATGTTGATTTCGGATGTTATTAGCTAAGTGAAGGGCTTCATTGTTTGTAAATTATTGAGAAGAATAATAAACTCCCAAGATATCCTAATCCTATCCTATTTTCTCCTAAGGTATTTCTCACCGATACTTCTTGTCAATTTAATGTTTAGTGCACACCGCGATAACCCTCTTAAGAGCCTCTTTTGCTACAGAATGTCTGTGAATTCATTTGATGAATTTCTATCAATTATAAGCCATCGTTTCAAGAAACAGGATACAAATATGCGAAGATCCATCACACCTGCAGAACGTTTGGCTGTAACTCTCAGGTAGGTAAATAAAATAACATTATTTTATTATGTAATCTTTTTTATTGAGGCAAGTACTGCAGAACATTAAAATAATCATCATTTTCCGTTGATGTGTCCGAAGCAGTATCGTTTTGTGGCGATACGACACTGTTCATTGGAGATAATGTCTCGTGATCACTAGAGCTAGCTAATGTAGAACTCCCAGATGAATCCTGGATCCTCTGGTAAAGAAATTCAGACAAGTTGCTAGGAATACTGCGGTTTCTTTTCTTTTGGAATTTGGAGAGGAGAGGAATTTGGGTACTTTCCTTTTGTTTCTTTCTTTTGGGAGGAACTTGGTTTTGTCGAGGTGGTCTCATCAAATTATCTTCCTCAAAATCCTGATTTTATGATGAAGTCGAAGGTATTGGAGATATATTGGACTCTCGTTCATCTGCAGTATTGAGGTTAGGGCGTAAAAAGTATAACAAGTCAAAATAAACATATCTCTTTTTTTTTTGGAGCCGATTGTCCCGACACTAGTAGTTTCTGATTTTACTTATTTCATATAACCAAAGAAAAATAATATTCTTCCACTTCTTCATCAGATCTTTTACTGCAAAAAAGAAGAAATATATTAATGTCGCATCTATTTCTTTTCAGGCTTCGGGAGCAACTTTCACTGATTTGGAGTATGATTTTCAAATTTCTCGAAATTTTCTTGTTCGCAACCAATTGCCGTTTGACTTTTGTCACGTGACCTATTACATCAGTTTGAATTCGAGTGTTCTGATTGGCTGTTCACATAGAACGTTTTACGGATGCGTTCAGAATTAAAATTTAAGACCGAATTGCGAAAAATCGTAAAAAAATCACATAGAACGTATTGCAATATCAACGACAATATACAGGGTGTAATCGTTAAGTGTGCACAAGCGATTATTTCGTAACTATTGCAGATATCAAAAAACTTTAAACTGATATCGAAAGTACTTAACCTAATGAGTAAAATGGCCATAATAAATTTTTAAAAATAAAACGAGAAATAACCAAAAATGTTACATTAAACGCTCCCATACAATTTATTTCCCATACATTTTGTATTCATAGTAGATTTTCGAAGTGACGTCCTTATTGTGCAATACAATGAGGAGGTCTATTTACAGTTTCTAAATGAACTTCCCTCCAAATTTGCGAAGTAATTAAAGCAGAAAACCAAAAAAACAAAGAAAAAGCTAAAATCTTTCATATTAAATGTATAGGTTGATCCAAAAGTAATGATAATTGGGTATTTCCTGTGCACATAAAAATATAAAATAAATGTTTTATGCTTGCTCATGTAATCACTAAGTTATCACAAAAAAATTATATCAACAGGCCACGTTTCCAAGTATTTACATTAATTTTAATGTGAACAGTGCGAGCCAGAATGTTTCCCGACGAAAAGAAGAAACAACGATTCGACATTTAGAGGGTGAATTTCTAAATTTTTAATGAGATCAGGATAATTTTTTGTCACGATTTGTGACCATGGGCGTTACCTGGGTTCACCATGTTTATGCTGAAACCAAGAAACAATCAATGGCCTGGATGCGAGCTTCCAAAGTGACGATGAAGATTTTCAAAGTGAAAATTAGTGGGATAGATTAAAGCCGTAGTTTTTTGGGACGCTGAAGGAATAATTATGTGGAATATTTTAAGAAGGTAGCCACTATATTGGGCTCTTACTACACAGACCAAATTAAAAGATTGCGGGTAGGTTAGTAAGAAAAAGAGACATGGCAAACTGCGGGCTTGAATGTTGGTTCACCAAGACAACGCACCAGATCACAAAGCGTCAGTTGCGATGGCTGCCAATCAAAAATCGGTATTGAAAATGCTTGAACACCCACCCTGTTTGTAAGATCTAGCTCCTAGTTATTTCTATCTCTTTCCTCGGCACAAGAAACACCGTCGATACCATTGAGATATACATATGGAGACGACACCGCCTACATCACTTATGTTCCGCTCAACATACGCCATATGGCGTAACTGCACGCTCATTTTTTATTTGTTTTAAAGTGAAACGCATCAAATATGCCTTCGTGTGTGTTACGATATTGCACAAATAATACAAATAATACGGAAAAGTGCAAAGGAATAACTTTCATCGGTAAGTACCTAACTAGATAATAATTTTTAAAACTTAGTTAGAGCAAAAAAATGGCGCACAGATTTTGTTCGTGGTGTCTCCTCCATACGTAGTAATATTATCTCAATGGTCGATACAAGAAATTTTAAGACGACAGCGAAGTGATGGCCGATTTTGAGGGGTTTTTGTAGATGAAGTCAAAGTTTTTTTTTTTCTAAGTTAAGGAAAAAAAATATCGAAGTATATTATCTAGTTAGAAGACTATCTAGAGAAATACATAATTATTTTAACTGTAATGACCTTGTTTAATATTGATTATCATTACTTTTGGATCAACCCATGTACATGGGATATTCATATCTCATACTAAATGTATGGGAGGGTTTAAAGTTAATTTTTTAGATATTTCTCGTATTATTTTTAAAAATTTATTATGGCCATTTTACTCATTAGGTTAAGTACTTTCGATATCAGTTTAAAGTTTTTTGATATCTGTAATAGTTACGGAATAATCGCCTGTGCACACTTAACGATTACACCCTGTATAAGCTATTTTGTACTTTTTATTAATCTAAATAAATGCTTATTCT